>CAEGAE010031805.1:0-109635 GCA_903067095.1 Girardinus metallicus | reverse complement strand
GCAATGGTCCCCATAACCCCACATTGCAGACAGAAATAGGTCCCCATAAGTATATACAAACCTGGTACACACACACACGCACACCGTCACTTACATGTGAGGGGATGTAGATGTCATAGGGGTTTCCAGAATCCACATCGATCACATGGAAACCTACAGTGGAGCCATAGATGACCTTTAACCTCTGGCCTTCCTCCACAGTTAAATCCACCAGCAGGGGGCGATGTTGCAGATCGGTGAAAGACTGACAGGAAGAGAGGAAGATTTAAAAAGTGCCACAGTTGCCTGTTCTGAATATTCATTACATTCTACTGTAAAGCATTTTAGTCACCATTAATACTGACTGAAATGATCAGGATGATAGAAAATATGATAATAAATTGTAAATTTAGTCTATTGGGTTCAGCCACTGGGCCAAAAATGTTAAGCTTATTGTACATATAAAATTCTGATTTCTATTAAAATTGCCTAACCTTTATTTTCTTTTTTATTATTATTTTAGTTAATATTTTAATCAAACAAACAATGTAAACTCACTTCTGTAGAGAAGGCATAAATAATGTAAATAACTGCAGGTCTGAAACAGGTTTACCTCGTTAAGGAAAACACAAAAAGCCAACAATATCTTACATTTTTCAACTTGATCGTCTTTTTCAAAATAAAAGTTTTTCTTCTCAGCAGGATTAGCAGGATATGGCTGTTTTACTTATCTGCTTGTTTTTATTGTCTAATTTTTTTTTATATTTCTGTATCTTACTGAAAATACAAATCACAGTTTAGTTGATCCTCCCAGCCTTCTGGTTTTACCTTAAAGGCCATAAATTTATGGTAAGGTTTTGGTGCCCAGGCGTAGATTTCCACTGAGTTTTTCAGAGCGATCACCAGGAACTTAATCCTCTCGTATTTCACTGCAGGAAAATATTTAAAAAGCACATTAGACAAGAAGAAAATAATAAATTGGTTCTTTTGAAAGTTTAAGTAATTTTAAAACCTAACTGGGATTGTGTTTCTGCTGGGTTTCTAAGCTGACAACGTACCGACTTTGTAATGCACGCAGCCCTCCAGCTCCCCCACTGTGATCCAGCCCTGCTTCTTCTCCACCTCTGGATCGTTGTGTAATATCCTGTTCCTCAGCCAGGACAGGTAGTAAACTCGCAGCTTGTTCTTCTTCCCTGCACAATCAGAAATTACAGGTTTATTTTCGACTTACCTGCAGATCCACCTAAGATTTAGAAATTTAGACGTGTTTTATTTATACTGTATACCAAGAGCAGTTCAGGCAAAGTCTTCAATGTAGCAACAGGTCGGGTGTTTCCCAGGTAGGACTGATGAGGGCAAGTTAAGACCTGATGAATTCACCAGTTAGTCTCTAAAACAGTCAGTTAAAAACCATCTGACTGCTGCAGTTCTTTACAGGGAATCTACTGTGAAAAATTCATACTTTTCAAATTGTTCTATTTCCATTTGAGTCTCAGATGCTTCTAAAAACAGCCCAAGCACTTAAGAAAAAACACCCAGTTGTGTTTTAGCAATAAGCTAATGTTTTTTGGTGTCTGGAAAACGAGCCGTTTCGAAAACCTTTCTAATGTAACGTCACAAATCAGCAGCCATGTTCCCTCACCTAGCAGGTAGGTAACAAGCCAACTCGTTACCTAGCAACCCCAGCCAAATCGCCCTGTTCCCTAGCAACCCAAGCGGACCTCCAGGACTTTCAGTCAGTTGGTTTTACCGCTGTACAATGGCTGCTGGAAAAGAGAAGTGTTTGTTGTTGACTTACCATTCAGAATCCATTTGCTGCTTTCTTGTTGGTTGTGGAGGAGGCTCTACTAATGCTTTTCAAAGACATACGGTTGTATAATTGCGAATCTGTTTGCAGCCATTTTCATGTGCAACTATAAATGTTGAGTTGGGGGCGTGGCCAGCAGCAGCTTATGTGGATTTAAAGTGACAAGACGCCCTAAAACAGCTCGAAGTAGACAGAACCGACCAGACTGAAATATAAGTAAGAATCATTTTTTAACGAACCTGTTTTGTTTAGACCACATATCTATCATAACATGTTCAAGGAAGCATAGTAGGTCACCAATAGGGAATAAAATAAAGACTTTAATCTGAGAGTCCCATTTAAATGCTTTCGTTGGCTGAAAACTAAACCCACTCAAGGACGTTAGGCATCAAACATTAAAGGTCAGATTAACCTGAGATGGTGACCAGGACGTTGAGCCCCTCCAGGACGTCCATCTGCTGGAAGCGCCTTCGGTTAATCAGGTTGTAAACTTTTCCCTGGCCGCTTCGGTCCAGCAGCATCAGGCCGTTTTCTGTCCCCACCAGCAGATTCACTCCTGCAGAAAAACAAACTTTTTATTTCCTGCAGAAACATTTCGGTCCGTTCGCGGCGTCCGCCGGCGTCTCACCCCACAGGGCAGCGCAGAGGATCTCAGAGTTGAAGCGCTTCTTGTATTTTCTGATCTCGGGAGTGTCGCTGTGCGGCCGGATGTTCGTCGGGTTCACGTTGACCACCGAGATCTTCCGGGCCTCGTTGAGCCGCGCCTGCTCCTGCTCCTGCTTCAGCAGCTCGTCAGCAAACAGCGCTGCAGAAAACACACAAATTAACCCGAAGAAAACAAATATGCTTTATACACACATTTAAATTTGTATCATTTTTAAAATGCATATATATATTTATATAAACTCAATGATGCCCGTTTCTTTTAGCCCATTTAGCTTCCCTTACGATGTTTTTATGGCTACATTGTGAAGTGCTGATTTACGTGGCTGTTGTGTAAACTTTCAGATGAATGACGTTCAGCATTTGTGTTCAAGTTTTGGTTACTGACTGTTAAGAAATCTGTAAGTAGTTGATTAGCTTCCGCTCAGTACCATTAGTAAACTAATGCAGTAAACATTAGTTTATTGTACTTTGGGGTTAGTGGTGCCCATCATTGCTATTTCAACCACATTGACAGTTTTATGTTGTGCATTCTAGTTTTGGTTTCTCTGTATTTATTGTATTTCTAAACATAACCCCAGATGGCTGAAGATAGACACCGTCACGTTGGAAAAGTAAGAAATGTTTAGTTCCTCTCCTCCACGAAGGAGTCGAGGATGAAGCCGGTGAGCTGAATCGTACCTGCAGCAGAGTTTTTCTCATCTTCTTCGGTCGGCGAGGTCCCGTACACCCGGGGGTCAACGAACGGGGTGAAGGAGGCCTTGGAGCCGCCGCTGCCGCCCATCCCGTACTGCACAGAAACACAGCAGACACTCAGATCTGACCAGCAGCCAGGACTCAAAATAAAGGAAACATGGGATTAACTACAAAGTTATGCTAAGTTGTTTCCTCTATTTTGTCAGAAAAATGGTGGGAACTTCCTGGTTCAGAGGCTGGAAAACTGAAAGATGGAGGAAAAGAAGGAGAGAAGATGGGGTACAATTAAACCGTTTGTCATCAAAATAAACTTTTGCTAGAGATTTTTCCTCTAAAATAAGTTTAAGTCATGCACATGTCTACTTAAATGTTGCCATAGATTAAACATCTTAAAGTCAACTTGAAGCTGGAATGAAATATAATCCTAGAAGAAGAGAAACACAACTAACTCCCCGTGGTACAGCAGCTCCCTCTAGTGGTACAGAGAGGAAATGTTGAGAATTACTAACTGGTAAAAGCTGAAAACACTCCTCCTGTTACTGGGGGTAAAACCACCAGGTTTGATGATGGGGTTCGTTTGGTTGACCTTCTTCAACTGGTCCAACTGATAGTTTCATTTAAAACATGGACAAAATGTCACAAGTGAAATAATCTGCCAGAGGAACCAGAACTGTTAACGAAGAAGAAGCTCCTGGTACCAAGATAACTGCACTAAAACTAGGCTAAATATTTGGTGGGATTTAGTGTTTTTGCAGTGTGGACCCCTTGCAGATCCTTAGCCCAACATTAAAATGTGTTTGATTTAAACACCAACGAGGTTTAATTCTAGTTTTTGCTTCTGCTTGTTTTCTGTCTCCATCTGTTTGTTTTTGTTTAACCAGAATGATGAAAATCCTCCTTCTGAAGGCAACGTCCCACCCGGTTCAGACGCTGCCGTGTGTGTTGGAGGGGTCAGTGGTCAGGTGATGATGTGGGTCAAAGGTCAGAGGGTTGGACAGGGTGACGGAGGTTTGTCATAAGGGCCGGGTTCTGCTCCACCTACTTGGACCAAGGAGGCGCGGCCCAGAGGGGAGGTGCTTTGTTGCACCAGATCTGGGAGGTTGGTGTTGCCAAGGAACGGATTAGCGCTGCCGTGGTAACTGTTGCCGGGGGCAGAGCTCCGCCTCCGTCCCTTAAACCTCTGGAAGAAGAGAAGAGAAGGGGGCGTGGCCCCTGAGCGGCGAGGCGGTGATGGAGGTCGGGCTGCCGGCGGTGGAGTTTATTTCAGAAAATAATCTGCATCATGTTAAAGACGCAGCAGGTCCAGAGTTTGGGTCAGAATAAAACTAGTAACGTCCGAAGTAAAACCAAATAAAATCTTCGGAAAAACATCAACATTCAGTTAAATCATTCAGGATTTAACTGAATGTTTACACTAATGTTTAATTTCTTGAGTCGGATCAGATCCACAACGTTTCTGCACTGTTTCTGCTCTGCCTTAGACAAAATGTGAGACTTTTCCAGACCAAAATGAGTGAAATTTAAGACCTGCACCACAACAGAAACAAATAAAAAACTACTGAAGAAGAAATGGTTCTCCTTTTGAGATGAACTACGTTCTTGCTTTAATTGAAGATATGAACTACATTTCTTTTTAATCCGTTTCCCTGTTTTCTGCAGAAATGACCAAAAATATTGAGTCTAAGTCATGCTAACTCCCACCAGCAGGTGGCAGTACTTCTCCTGCTACACTGCTGACTCAGCCTGACTGGATGTCAGGTTATAGTCTGTGAGCGAAGTCATTTCCTGTCTTACATCAAATGCTGCAATATTTCTGATAAATATTTCTAAGTCAGCTTCACAAAATCAGTGAATTTGCTTGCAAAATATCCCAAAAACAAAAGCAATAGATATTATTTAACTGGCCACAAATTCACACAGAAAAGCTAGTTAGTTAGCTCGCGTATATTAGCAGCTAGTTAGCTCAACGGCCACACAAAGCAGATTCCTGTATGCGACTCAAACCTTTTCCTGACAGATAAAACTACACAGAATATACAAGATTAGGACAAACTTTAAGACCTGTGATTAATGTATTTAAGGCCAACTTACCTTTAATTAACAAATTCAGGACTTTTTAAGGCCTTTATTTTAGATCAATTAATTTAGGACTTTTTCTGGATGCACAGACACCCTGAATACAGGAGCAGATAATGAGGTCAGACCGACAGCTCCGGGCGTTCAGCTGATAGTCACCTGAACCCAGACAGGAAGCAGAACCTCTTGGCCGGGTCAGAGTTCAACCTGGAGTCAGCGCTGACAGCCGGGACTCACCTCTCGCATCATGAGCGTGCTGTCCTGCGTGCTGTCTCCGTACGGGTCGCCGTGGGCGTTGTTATGACCTCCCATCACGCCGAAGGACTCGTTGGTGCTCTGACTCGCTGGAGGCCTGAAGGTCAAAAGGTTAAACTCCAGTTTTAGCTCCGTTCATTTGGTCCGCTCTCTGTAGGAGACCTAAAGCCACTCACATAATCCGCGGTATGTCGCTAACGGCCACCGATCCGTCATTAGCCCCGCCCTCTCCCTCCTCATCCTCGCTGCTGTGCGACTCCTCGCTGGATGAAGAGTAGTCGGTGACCTTGACCGGCGGACGGCTGGTCTCCTCTCCCTGCCGCAGCTCTCTCAGCTCTTTGGCCAGAGCCGTCAGGTCCTGCAGGACGAACAAGCGACTGTTACTGAGTCTGGAGTTTCTGTCTGCAGGTGCAAACAGGAACTGAACTACAGTAACATATTATTATCATAACAACCCTGAAAGGACAGCAGATCTACCTGCATGTTTGATTCATAAAATGATCACCAGAACCTTTTAAATCCAAACAAACCTG
Organism: Girardinus metallicus; assembly: GCA_903067095.1. Lineage (NCBI taxonomy): Eukaryota > Metazoa > Chordata > Actinopteri > Cyprinodontiformes > Poeciliidae > Girardinus > Girardinus metallicus. The sequence continues at coordinate 103,626 of CAEGAE010031805.1, read as the reverse complement.
ATTAATAAGCGGAGAGAAGAGTTCTTAGTAAAACAGAGTTTTTCCAATAAAAAACATTTATAATTTCTTTAATATTTCATTGGACAGTTTTTTAAAGAAACACATCAGGTGCTTTAAGAGCCTCAATGTATCTTTGACTGCAGCAAAAAACATAAAGGAATTTAATGACTGCCTGAACGTTTTCCTACATTTATAACATTTACGGGTTACTTTGCAGAACTTACCCACATTCGCTACTTTCCCAGACTTACACCTGGCTTTTCTGGACTTTACACCTCATGTTCTAGAGTTAGTTCCTGGAAAGTGACTTATAAATTCTAAGAAATCACATTACTTAGGAATAAAAAATAGACCTCATATGTCCTGTGTAAGTTTTAGAAAGTAACATGTAAGCTTTGGAAAGTAGCCTGCATGCTCCACAAAATCAACCTGCAAATAAACCTTTAAATTGTAGAAACTTTTGAAAAAACAATTGTTTTTGCTTTCCTGGCAAGTTTGAGAAAGTATCACTTAAACTCCAGATTTCCCATAAAGTTCCAGGAAAGTAACCTATCAGTTCCTAATGAGTTCCTGAAAATGTTTGCCTTTAAAATGCCATAAAAGACGCTTGTAAGCTCCAGATAATTAACCTTTGAGGTCTGAGTAGGTTTTGGAAAGTAACTTTTAAATTAAATACAGAAAGGTTCAGCAGAATATTGTGCAGGTTTTAGGAAGTAACTTTATACTTTGGAAAGTAACCTGTCAGTTCCAGGTGATTTTCAGGAAAACAATCTGCAAATTAACCTTAAAATTCTTAAAAGTTCGAAGAAAGTAACGTTTGCATTCTTGACAAGTTGAAGAAAGTAACATTTAACCTTTAAGTTCTGAGAAATTAACTCTACGGTTTTACGAATAAACCTGAACATCAAACATTTACTGGTAAGTTTAAGAAAGTAACCTGTATTTTAGGTTTAGAAAAGTAACCAATTCGTTCCAAACAAATTCCTGAAAATTATCCTTTAAAATCCGTAAGAGACAATTGTAAGTTCTGGGAAGTAACACTCAGTGTTGGAACAATCCAGCAGGCAAACAGGACAGGAGCATCACAGGTCTGGGAGGCGCCATGCAGGTTGTTAGTCCGTTTAAATGTTCTGGGTCTGTCATGACGGGGCGGCGAGCAGGAGGAGAGAACATGACGGGACTCGAACTACAGACCATGCCTGGCTCTGGCAGCTCAGAGAACGTCAAACCCACATTTTACATCCAGCAGCCACAGAGAAATAAACTGAGATGCAGCGACTGGATTATAGTGCAATGCATCTGCTGCCATGTTGCAGCAGGATTTAGAAATAAATCAGCAGATTTCTACTAAACTAGAACCGAAATGTAATAAAACGGCAGAAATTAAAATATTATTATCTGAATGTACTGAAAATGTCCTAAAATAAAAAGAACAGTAAAATGAATCTATTCTGTGTAAATATAAAAAATATGAAACATAAAACATTTAACTATATCTGAATATTTTATTAATTTAGTCAATAAATTTAAATCATAAAAAAGTCAAGAAAGATTAAAATTGATGCGATAAAAAATTAATATTTGTAATAAAAACATTCTGTATTATTTCATATAAAATATTTTATCCATTTATTTTTTATTTAGATTTTGTAATGAAATAAATTGTAACTTTGAGAACAATTTAAAAAATCATAAATAATTATTTTGTATATTATTTTTTAATTCAGATTAAATAATAATAATTATCAATAACAATTGATTATGGATTTAAATGTTGTAAAACTAAAAACTAAAACAAAACAAAAATTTTAATTTATGCATTTTTTTTTTCCAACGGTCAAAAAAATCTTATTTATAAAAAATATAAATAAAACATTTAAGATTTCTGTAAATATAAAACATGTTAAAACAAAATCTGAAATATAAATAGTAATATTGAAAACTCTTGATTAAAATTCCAGATTTTCTAAACAGAAATTCATAAATTAATGTGAAAGTAATTCAATAAAATAGACCATATGTGCTGAAATTATGTCAATAAAAAGTAAAATAAATTGGACTTTAGTGGATTTTGTTTTTATCTAAAGCAAAATAAATAAACTGATTGTTTTTTAATTAAAGATATAAGTAGAGAAATTCAGGCGACTTGATTTTTTTACAGATTATTAGATTATTATCCTGGGTTTTAATTGAAATCCTTCCTGTAGCAACATGGCGGCGGCACTGACACGTCACGGCATAAAAACAGAAGCAACCAGAGAAAAATCCACTGTAAAATATCACAGCAGGGATGCTGAGAGGCAGGAAGTGGACAAAGTGGGCGGGGCTTGGGAGCGGTTGGTGGGAGGAGCTTAGGGTGGGGGTGCAGTCTTACCAACTCCTCCTGATGAGAAACAGAGGAAGGGTAAAATGGAGGAAGAAAGAGAGAAAGAGTGACCGTGAAAATGAACCATGGCAGCAGAGGTGAAGAAAGTGACGTTTCCACTGAGGGATACGACAGGAAGTCACATGACTGGAACAGCGGCTGACCAAAGGTCGACTTCCTGTCCGAAACAGGAAAATACTTCAGCGGCAAAACTTCACAAGGGAAGGAAAAAGAAGGAACAACTGGGCGAAAAGCTGGAAGGAAACTCACTTTTTCTCCTTTTCTCTCTAAACTAAAGTAAGTTTTTTTCTGGGATAAAAACAACAAACTGTTAAATGAAAATTAGTTCCACAAAAAGCTAAAAAAAAAATCAAATAATATGGTTCAATAAAAAAATATTAATATTTTCCATGAAGTAAGAACTGTTTTCAAACTGAGGATGAATTTTTATCCTTTCATAAAACAGACTTATGTTTGGAAATAATTGTACAACAAAACATCTTTGAAGCAAAAGTTAAGAACTGATAAATGTAGAAATTAAATTTACTAAAGTTTTGCTAATTAAAAAAAATAAATGTCTATTTTACACCAGAAGTGGAGCCAGAATCATCATTTCAAAGGCCACAATAATATGATTTTATTGTTTATTTGTATTAAATTTAGTTATACTTTATTACGTTATTTAAGTAACTGTTCATTTATTATGGATTTTATTATTGATATTTTGCTCCACAATAAACTATAAATGTAATATTTGTAACTGAATCTTATAGAAATATTTTTTAATCTAAATGTGAGACCTGCCCAGGGGCTCGGAGAGTTTTTATGGTTAATAATAATTAAATGCAGATTTGTAGGCAACCAGGGCAACTTTTGTTTGTTTACGCTGAAACTAAAAAGGAAGCAAAAAACATCATTAATCCAACAAATATCCACTATCTATAAACTGCAATCAGGCCTCAAAACAAACAGCCTGCGGACCACAAATGGCCCCCGAGCCTCAACATTTGAACCCAGAGAAGCTAAATGTTGCTATGCTAATGCAGATTTTCACCCAGTTATGTTTCTTTCTGTTCCACACGGTTCAATCCACATGATGCACGTCGGGACAGAATCGGTCAAACGTTCCCAGCAACAGGAAAAGGTGAGCATGGCATGCCTGAGGGACGCGTCAGTGAGGACAAAAAGACGAAAAGACAGGGGGGAACGAGACGCCAAAGAGGAGAAATGCCACTGACCTCGTCTAAAGCTTTCTTATAACTCTGAGGGACGACAGAAGGACAGATGGAGGACAGGATGAGAGGAGAGACAGAGCGGTCGGCCCGTCGTTCAGCGCCGAATTCATGGGACTCACACACACACACACACACACACACACGCAGACAGCTGGACGTTAGCATTAGCGTTAGCTTCGGCTGTGCGCGCTCACCGCGGGCCGGCTGGGCCGGGTCAGATCTCTGCTGTCGTCTTTGGCGTCGTGGGAGGAAAGAGTGGAGCCGTCGGTCTTAGCAGCAGAGTTACCTGAAAACAGACACAAGCAAGTAATTAATAGTTAATCCACCTTTAAGTTAATCCAGTTTTAAAGTTAAGCCAGTTTTAAAGTTAAGCCAGTTTTAAACGTAATACAGATTAAAGTGACTCCAGTTTCATAGTTAATCCAGATTAAAGTGCCTCCAGCTCTAATTTAATCCAGATTAAAGTGACTCCATCTGTAATTTAATCCAGATTAAAGTGCCTCCAGTTTCATAGTTAATCCAGATTAAAGTGCCTCCAGCTGTAATTTAATCCAGACTAAGTGTAATCCAGCCCACCTCTCTCGTTGGACCCTCCCTGGGAGCTCGGGGTGCTGGAGCTGGACGAGCTGCCGCTGCTCGTCCTCTTCAGAGGCGTTTCCATGGAGATGTCGGTCCTCCTCAGGTCAGGGTTGCTATGGTAACAGAGACAGCGTCAGTCAAAGGCAGCGGTTCGGGAGGCGGCGGGACGGTCCTGGGCCGTACCTGGCCCGGATGAGGTGCGCTCCGGCCCGCGGGCCGAGGCCCGGTCCGTTTCCGGGAGAGTTCTTCCGGACCAGAGCCGGAGAGATGGAGGTGGTCCGCTGAGGAACCTGGAGACACAAACACACTCCGTTAGTCCTCTGGACCGGGCCTGGACCAGGGTTGGACCTGGGCCTGGACCGGGCCTGGATCGGGCCTGGATCGGGCCTGGACCGGGCCTGGACCGGGGTTGGACGGGGGCCTGGACCGGGCCTGAACCGGGCCTGAACCGGGCCTGAACCGGGCCCGGACCGGGGCCTGGACCGGGCCTGGACCTGGGCCTGGACCTGGGCCTGAACCGGGCCTGAACCGGGCCTGGATCGGGCCTGGATCGGGCCTGGACCAGGCATGGACCGGGCCTGGACCTGGGCCTGAACCGGGCCTGAACCGGGCCTGGATCGGGCCTGGACCTGGACCTGGGCCTGGGCCTGGACGGGGCCGGGATCGGGGCCTGGGCCTGGACCGGGGCCCGGACCGGGACTGGACCAGGCCTGAACCGGGCCTGAACCGGGCCCGGACGGGGCCGGGATCGGGGCCTGGACAGATTCACATGTAGTTTCTGGTTGATTATTTCTTTGCTGTAAAAATAATTGTAGATGTTAAACTTTCAGATTCTTTTACGGGTTCAGCAGTTTGTGGAAAAACGGCCAGAACCTCTGATCCAATCAGCTGATTCTGTTTTATTTCTTGGACCAGATGGTCGACGTTTACAGCTTGGTCAGACGCTGCTGTGGGACGGGAACTTCAACCAGCCAATCAGAAGTCGGCTCACCAGGTCAATCAGGATTTCAGCTTTTGGTTTTTTGCACACAAGGAAATAATCAACCAGTCAGTTTTACAGCCTGATGCTGAAATGACCAGATTCAGTTAAAAAACGTCTTTTTGACAGTAAAGATTCTTCGTGTTTTACAAGTTGGACTTTAACAGTCGTGGGTTCACAGAAACAGAAAGGACAGAGACAGGAAGCCGCGCAAACGGACGTGACGAGCGGATCCAGAACACCGGGGTCGGAACGTAAACGGGGCTCATGCAGAGACCTTGGGCGGCACGTCGTCGTCCTGCCGCAGCCAGGAGCTGCGGTCCAGCTTGTCGAGGGGGGGCGCCAGGCGGGACAGCGGCGGGGGAGGGGGGGTGTCGGACGTGGGGTCGGAGTTCTGCCGGGGCATGGGGGGCCGGGAGGGGGAGGGCGAGGCGGAGGTGGAGGACACGCCGTGGGGGTCGTACAGGGACTGGGAGCCCGACAGGCCGTGACTCTTCACCTGCACCAGGTGGGCCATCTGAACACACACACACACACACACACACACACACACAGGCAGGAGACAGGCAAGGAGGAGGAGGAAGAGCAGGAGGAGTTAGCATGTGATTAGGAAGCAGGAAGGAGTGAAGGAGGAAAGGAAACGCTCCAGGAAGAGAACCAGCAGCTAACCAGACTGGGCAGACTGGGTCAGACTGGTCAGACTGGACAGACTGGGCCAGACTGGGCCAGACTGGACAGACTGGGTCAGACTGGACAGACTGGGCCAGACTGGACAGACTGGGTCAGACTGGGCCAGACTGGACAGACTGGTCAGACTGGTCAGACTGGGCCAGACTGGGTCAGACTGGGCCAGACTGGACAGACTGGTCAGACTGGGCCAGACTGGACAGACTGGACAGACTGGTCAGACTGGTCAGACTGGTCAGACTGGGCCAGACTGGGCAGATTGGGCCAGACTGGACAGACTGGGTCAGACTGGTCAGACTGGTCAGACTGGGCCAGACTGGACAGACTGGGCCAGACTGGACAGACTGGGCCAGACTGGTCAGACTGGGCCCGACTGGACAGACTGGGCCAGACTGGGCCAGACTGGACAGACTGGGCCAGACTGGACAGACTGGGCCAGACTGGTCAGACTGGGCCCGACTGGACAGACTGGGCCAGACTGGACAGACTGGACAGACTGGTCAGACTGGGCCAGACTGGACAGACTGGGCCAGACTGGACAGACTGGGCCAGACTGGTCAGACTGGGCCCGACTGGACAGACTGGGCCAGACTGGGCCAGACTGGACAGACTGGTCAGACTGGTCAGACTGGACAGACTGGTCAGACTGGACAGACTGGGCCAGACTGGACAGACTGGTCAGACTGGACAGACTGGTCAGACTGGTCAGACTGGGCCAGACTGGACAGACTGGGCCAGACTGGACAGACTGGGCCAGACTGGGTCAGACTGGGTCAGACTGGACAGACTGGGTCAGACTGGTCAGACTGGTCCACACTGGTTCTGGTTCCCTGGATCTACCCGAGTTTCAGACCCGTTCCCATGGAGCAGATGGAGAACTCGGATCGCTAGCCAACCGTCTGAACCCATGACTAGGTGGAGACAAACGTTACCATGGAGACAAACGTTACCATGGAGATAAACGTTACCATGGAGATAAACGTTCCCCAGATAGACGGGGAACGGAGTTCTACACAACACCAGAAATAACAGGTTCTAACATCCAACCAACTGAACATCCAATCAGTTAATCATCCATCCATCAAAGTGCACTGTGACCTCTGACCTGTGGTTCTACGGAGCGGTGCATGGGCGGCGTCCTGGCCTGCTGGATCCCTCCGCTGCTGAAGGACTCGGATCGGGGGGGCAGGGCCGGGTCGGAGATCCGGTTGGAGACTTTATGCTGCAACGCAGGAGAATCCTGTCTGTTCATCTTATAAAGCTCCTCCACCTGACGAACAGCAGACCGCCGTCACTCAGCGCCAAGAAAACATGTCCGCCCGCTCTCCGCTGGCGTTCGCTTATCATGTTTACTAGGTTTACCTCTGATTTTTTCAGATAGTTTATGAGTTTATTCATATAAAAAGGCTAAAATATGAATATATTTCACTTTCTAGGTGTAAAAAGCAAATCAGTTTGGATAAATAAATAAACTTTCTGCTAAACTGAGCTCAGTTTTTGTGGAAAGCTTCCCTCCCTGTGAGGCTGTGATGAGGGTAGACCTGCACAGAGACCAGCTGAAAATAGCTGCAGATGCCCTACATCTGTCCAGCAGCGGCCACCAGGGGGCAGGCCTGCAGATCTGCCCTAAATGGGGTTTTCACAAGCTGCCGCCTCCGTTTACAGGGCTTACAGGCTAAGAACGCGCTGCTTATGGACAGACAGCACCTAAACCAACACAAACATCACACAGACAGAAACCTGGAGAGGAGGAAGAACCCTGAAGGAGGAAAACTGAGATCGGCTGTAGACGTTAGTTCCTGTTAGACATTAAAACAAACGTCATGCATTAAAACACCTTTAATCCCATTTTAGTGGAAAATGAAGAATCCAGTGAGCAGAAAAAACAAAGGTTAGAAGATTTGAGGAGGAAAGAAAATGTTTTCAGTCTTAATCTGACTTCTGGTGCTTTGAAGGACGTTGGACCAATTTATAAACTAAACTTTAGTTTTATGTCCATAAATGGAGACGAATCACTGCAGTCATCCAAAGACTGAACAAACGCCACATTCTTCACCGAAACATCCTTAAAGGTGACCTATTATGCTTCGTTGAGCCGGTTAGGACCGGTCTATACAAAACATGCTCAGCACATATTTTTCCACAAAGTAATTCTTAGATAATGAGATTTTAGTTCTGATCTCCTGTCAGGACGAGCAGTTTGATGGTCTCTGCTGCTGGCCACGCCCCCAACTCAACGCTTACACTCACCTGTTAAAATGGCTGCAAACAGCTGGGCAATTATGCAAACATACATCTTTGAAAAGCAGAAATGGAGCCTCCTGTACAACCATCAAGAATGCAGCAAGTGGTTTCTGGATGGTGAGTCAACTACAAAACGCTGTTCTTTTCCAGCAGCCATTGTACAGCGTAGACAGCAATAAAACCAGCTGACCAAACAGAGCTCTACTTGGGTTGCTAGGTAACGGCAGAGTTCCACCGGGGTTGCTAGGTAACGGCACAGGGGAATGTGACGTTCCTTCCTGGAACTTTTTGAAACGGCTCATTTTAAAGACACCAGAAAATATTAACCAACGGCCAAAAACGGCTGGTTGGTTTTTAAGCTCTTGGGTTGTTTTTAGAAGCAGCAGAAACCAAAATTAAAGAATAAAAAGGTTCAAAATGTGCGTTTTGCATAATAGGTCTCCTTTAAAACCACCGTGAGCGTAGAGATTACTGAAGATCCGAGGTTTTGTTGAGGAAAAGTCGGACAGAGAATCCAGAAAGTTTTTAAGGAACAAAAATCACCATGTGAGCCGCAGCGGCCCGAGTTAGAGGGTGTGAGTAGACCTGGTTGGAGAAATGAAGCGGTTAATGGGGTTAGGGTCCGACTGGGTCCGATGGGGCCCGTCAGGACCAGCGGGCGGTTCCGTTTGGCTCCAGACTGACCCGGCGGGCGGGGCTCCGGCCCCTGGAGTCCGGCTGCCTCATGGGGCTCCTGCCGGGACTCTGGCGCCGCATGGCCGGCTCCGGATCCGGCTCGGGCACGCAGGTGATCCGGATCCTGGGCTGGTTCAGGTGGTCCCTGGACGGGCTGACGTGGGCCGGGTAGGACGGGGGGCGGGGCCTGGGCGGCCGGTAACCCGGCAACAGCAGCAGGTTGTCCAGGTTGACGTCCCGCGTCTCCGTGAAGGAGTGGTGCTTCTTGGACGGGATGCGAGGCGAGTTGCTCTGAGCGCGGCGCATCACCTGGAGGGCAGCCAGTTTACAGGAAGGCACTGGGGTCAAAGGTCATGGGTGACATTAAACCCAGGACGTCCACTGGTGAAGCGGAAACCAGAACTGAACAGTTTTTACCTGAAATTCATCCAAACATTCAGCCTTATTTTAATTAAAACATGGAAACAATTATTGAAGATGTTCCTGAAGCATTTTGGTTAAATTTACTTTTTAATCTTATCATCCTGCTGGAAAACACATTTATAAAGTCAGTTGTTCAACATTTTCCACAATTGTTTTAAAAATAATCACGTCTTCAACATCTGAAAATGCTGTTTTCTCAGATTTGGTCATAAAAAACAATTTCTGAGGAAAATTCCTTCTTCCTGTTTTCTTCCATCAAAGGAAAGAAGATAAAAAGAAAGAAAGATGGAAAGAAAATAGAAGACAGAAAGTGACAAAGACGGAAAGAATCTCTTTCCACCTTGATAGTGGATCAGGAATCAGTTAAAGTCTGTAAAACCAAACGGAACCAAATCTAAATAAAGCTGAGAAGTTTTTTTTTTACGGCTCTTATTTGTTCATCCGTCTGCTGACTAATTCAAAATGCCACTTTCTAAATGTTTGATCTGCAGAGAAACATGTTTATTGGAGTTTCCCACCGTGCAGCTCTTTAATTTCACCTGTAAAGAGGAAAATAAAGGAATAAAAAAGCGTTTGGTTGATCACAGTCACCGCCTGAAGGGAAGAAAATCAACCAAAAACTGGAGTCCGGTTTCCTCTAGAGCTGTGGATCAGAAATTAATTAAATGTTTCCAGCTCTTCCTCTTCTCTTTGTTTCTCAACAAACTGCTGGAAAACAGAAATGCTGAATCACAGGAACATCAAGAAGTTCTTTGAGTTTGTTTCTCATTAAAACATTAAATATTTCAAATATTCTTTTCTAAGCTGATCAAGTTATCTGCAAATACAGTTTCACAGGATGCCCCTGTTTTCTGCCCTGGCCTCATAGCGAAGGGCCCCGGCCCCCCGGCGGCCCCCCGGCGGCCCCCTGCAGGTTACCTCTTTGGCCCAGGCCGGCTTGTCGTTGCTGCTCGGCGCCTGGTCCTTGTAGTGGTACAGCTGCTTCTTGTCCTGCGGCGGCCGCGGCGGCTCCTGCTGCTGCTGCAGCGACACCAGGTAGGCGCGCTCCTGCTGCAGCTGCCGCTGCAGCCGCTCCGCCTGCCGCTGCTCCTCGATCTGCTTCCTCTTGTACTCCTGCAGGCAGAAAGAGGCGACAGGACGTGTTGCTTTTCATTACCTTAAATAAAACCTTCAGGCTAACTGTTGTGCTCTTAAATATTATTTTATATCAAATCTAAACACTTTTAGTCTGTAAACCACATTACATCAATCAGTTATTTGCAGAAATTCACACGAAATCAACAGATTCCCACTTTTTTCTGCATTTATTTTCCACAAAAAAGTCAAAAACATTCACAAAACATTGAGTTTATGTGACGCTAACTCCCGCCTGCAGGTGGCAGCATTTCCTACTTCCACTCCACTGCTGCCTCAGCTTTACTCAACGTCCTGTTTATCATCATACAAAAGCTTAAATATTACATATTTCTAAAATAGATGCATGAATCACAAAATCCTGGAGGAACTGATGAGCTTGAAAAGACGTTTGGTTTTTAACTTAGCATCATGTTTGAGATGAATTCACAGAAAACGCCCCAAACGCCCCAGCGTTTATGTTTTCAATATTCAGTACATTTTTAGAATTACTCTTACATCAAGCACATTTTACTATTTTAAATTAAGCCGCGATCTGACCTCTGTGTGAACGGTTTATGGCTCCAAAGCGACCCAAAGCAGAAGGCTGACGTCACACAGCAGCGCTCTGTTTATGAAATGATGAACGGATTAATTTGAGTTATTCAGATATTATTGTCACCAAGTCATAACAATACGAAGGAAGCTAATAAAAGGAAAGCGAACAGCTGGCTTCAGGTATTAATTACGTCTGGATTTAACGTGTCTGGTTTCATCTGCTGCAGAATTACGACGCTCGTCTTTTTTAAGTGACGGAAAAATCGGATAAAATGCGACGTGACGGTTCAGATTGTTTGAAAACGATCAGATAGGATTTAGGTCCACATATGGAACCGACTCTAATCTGGATTTTTGAGATTAAAGTAATCGTTATTGGGCCGAGTGCAGCCAAGCTGAAGCTTTCGGACCTAACAACATTATGCCAACTGTGAAACACGGTGGTGGCAGCAAAATGCTGTGGGGCTGTTTCACTTTAAAGTGAAGGAGAATTACTCTGAATTTCTTTCAAAACTGAAAGTGGTCAAAATCCACTTTGAATGGACAAAGCAGGCGAACATTTAGCTTCTGGAATAACGACCTGATGTGACCTCAGTCTTATTAAACATCAAATCATTTCTCTTCACAGTAAAACCAACTAATTTAAATTAACTTCACCAGCTCTACCAACTAGAGCGGCTAAATATTCAGTCAGAAATAAACCAGAAGCTTGAGACGGATACAGAAAGTGTTTATTGTTAAACAACACTGGAGATTCAGTTTGGATCCACTTCCTGTTTGTAAAATGTTCAGTAATTAATTCTGTTATTGTTTTACAGGTTATTACTTACTGAATCCTATGTGACACTTTCAGATTTATTCATGTTAGGCAGAGTTGTGAAGAGTCCAGAACTGCAGCGCAGGGATGTCCAAAGTGTGGGTCGGGGGCCATTTGTGGCCCTAGAAATGGTTTCATTCGGCCCACAAAAACAATCGTTTTCAACAAAATGGAAAACAACGGATGACCCAAAAAACTTGAAAATAGTTTGCTTTTCTTTTTTATACGGCAACAGTCCAAATCCCTCTTTGTGTTTTGGATCTTTAACGATTTGCAGATTTAATTAAATATTGATTATTGATGAGCAGGTAGAAGAATTATAATTTTTGCATTTTTATTTAATGAATTTGACCAGTTTTGGCCCCCAGTTTGGCCTCCACAGCTCTGGATGTCCCTTCCTGAAGGTCACAGCACCAGAACTGAACAGCAGAACCGGTCCTGGCGGGTCGGCCCTCCAGAACCACCCGTGTGTGTTTGCATGGCGTGTTACCAGCAGTAAGGCTTGCTCCTGCAGGAGCTGCTGCTGCAGGATCTCCAGCTGCCTCTGCTCCTCCTCCAGCTGTCTACGGATATACTCCTAGCCAATCAGAGCGCAGAGCACGCATCGGGCGCGGCCAATCACAGAGCGACCGGGCGGGACAGAAGCCAACCAGAGCCCCAGGCAACCAGTGACATCAGCAGAGCAGGAAATAGTGGAGGGGGAAAATAGAAAGAAGGAGGGCAGACAAAAGTAGATTCATAAAGGAGTGTTAAATTAGAGAGTTATTCAGAAACAGATGAAGAATAAAATGAGCGAAGCAGCAGGGGGTTGTAATTAGCAGAACGTAGCGGCATGCTCACAATAAAACAGTCGAGCTGAAATCAGCTCTGGAGAGGAAGATGTTATTATCTGAAATGGTGAAAGTTATTGACGCATAGCTGCAGAAAAGCTCCGTTCCCTCTCACAGCTGCCTGAATCTCGCTGTTACCTCAGACTCGTTATTTAACAGACAACATCTCCAATAACGATTTTCAGCATCGTTAGAGTCAGGATTGGTTGTAACATCCACTGAATGTTAGAGATTACTTGTTGGGTTTAACATTTTGTGACCAAAACAGTCAGAAAAACATCCAACCTGTTACGCAATGTTATTAAATCAGTAATGCTGGTTTTAATGTTCAAATAGCAGCGATGCTAGCATCCTTATCTCATAGCTAGCATGCTAACAATAACACAATCACTGGCATTTTACTGCTATGTTCAGAGCATGCTAACAGTAATAGTTGAATCCTAATGTCACTATAACATTCTAATGCTAATGCTAATATTAGCATCCTGCTGTTCATATTAGCAATGCTAATGCTACTGCCTTAGCACACCAACTGCTTTGATTTTCTAGTAATTTTACGACTTTCTTCTGGTAACATTGTGTCCTTATTTTTATATTGTCATAATTTTAAAAATCTGGCTACATTGTACTAACAGTTCCTTTAACTTGGGGTTTTATTTTTCCAAGCACTGAAAATTGAGTCATTTAGATTCTGATGTAATTGTAATTTTTCGTAAGACGGCTACTCAGTGAAAAATGAATTATTTAAGTTAACCAATGCTTCCCCACTTCTCTACAGCCTGCTGTACCTCGTGGCTCTTAGAGGATAATAAGCTTAACGTTCATGCCTTGAATGTCGTTTTCCTCAGGCTGCTCAGCCAGGTGTGCTCCTACCTGCTCTCTCTCTGCGTGCCTCCTCTCCTCCTCCCGGCGGAGCTGCTCCATCTCCTCGTAGCGCCTCCTCTGGTCCCGCTCCTGCTGCTTCCTCAGCTCCCGCTCCCGGCGCTGCTGCTGTGGGTGGGAACGTTTTCACGGCACAGGGTCAGCTGTGTGTTTGTCTCTGAGGCATTCTGATTCGCTGAGGCGCCAACAACACAGGTGTGTTTTCTCCAACATCTGAGGCGGCGTTCCACAAATTAAAATAGCAGCAGGCGACCAGTAATTGGGCTCATCTGTCTTGTGTTAGGATTATGAGTTTTTTATGTGGAACCTCTATTATTAGCCGGATTGTGACTTTAAAGACGTGAAGCTACCTCCTCTAGCCGCCGCCGCTGCTCCTTCTGCTCCTCGATGCGTTTCTGCCTCTCGGCCAGTAGTTGGCGCTTGTGCTCCTCGTTCTGCTGCTGCTCCAGCTGCTGGCGCCGGATCAGCTCCGAGCGCTCCTTATTGGCCAGCTGGAGGCGCAGGAAGTCCCGCCTCAGAGTCGACTCGCCGGGAATGTTGATGATTGAGCTGCAACATTCAGAAATGTTGTTGAAATCGCGACTGAATCCGACGTCAAACTGACTGCCGGATTCAACTGAGTTTAGTTTTCACTGACTTCTGTTTGTTTGGTATTTTTGAGTTTTTAGATGTAGTTCAGTTCTGAGTTTCTCTGTGTATTTTTATCAGTTATTTAATCAGTCCGTCCAAAAAACGTGCAATATTTTTGTGATGGTGTCACAAAATACCAGCTAATTTTTCAGCAACACTTTAGTTGAAGGTTGTGCATTAGACTGACATGACCGTCTCGAAACATGAAGGAGTCTGTCATGAATGTCACTTTTACTGGAATGTTGAACTAAAAGTTCATTTAAAGTGTCAACTTTGCATTATTTGGTAAATAATGACATTTTTTATGCAAAATTACATTAAAACCTGCATTAAAAATGTAAACTTTGCATTAAAAGTATCTTTATTTACAGAATGACACTTCATGGCAACAGTCGTAAACATTCATGAATACTTTGTTCCCCATTTTTCTCAGTGTCTGAGCCAAATGAACTTCAGTCTGCAGCTTCTTTCTTTGTAAATAAGGATTTTAATTTCACCTTATGTGAAATCAGATAGTACTGTCCCTTTAAATATGATTACTTACATTATTCACACTCACAGAGACGGCTGTGTACAGTAACTAATGCTAGCTAGGCTAACGCTGCTAACATGCTAACGCCCTGGTTTAATCTAGGAAAGGTGGAACATTTTTCTGCATCAGATCCAGACTCCGTTCCTACCTGGGCTCTCCGATGTCGCGCTCTTCATCCTCTTCCTCGCTCCCGCTGTACTCATACTCCGTCTCATCTGTGAGGAAAACCGACATGTTAGCATTGGAGGCGCTGCAGGGTCGCGCCGGGTCATGAAGGGTCACAGCGGATCGCGGCGGGTCATGAAGGGTCACAGTGGGTCGCGGCGGGTCGCGGTGGGTCACAGCGGGTCGCGGCGGGTTGTGACGGGTCGCGGCGGGTCGATCACTGCCTCACCTCTCTCTCCCCGCCTCTTCTTGGTCCGGTCGATGTGGTCCTTCAGCTGGATGCGGACCTGGCGCTCGTTGGGCAGGTCTCTGATGTAGGGGTGCTTCAGCAGCTGCTCGGTACTCGGCCGCTGGCTGTGGCTCTTCACCAGGCAGCTCTCGATGAACGACTGGAACTTCTTGGACCTGCAGAACCGACCCGGTTCAGGATCCGGGAGGAAAGTTCAAACTCTGAAACGTGTTTAAGACACTCACCACTTCTTTGACTTGAGCCTCGGTGCCGGGTTTCTGGGAATGAGGAAGAGCGCTCTCATCGGATGCATGTCGCACAGAGCTGAGGAGGAAAGGAGGCAAGGAGGGAAGGAGGCAAGGAGGCAAGGAGGCAAGGAGAGAGGAGGAAAGGAGGCAAGGAGGCAAGGAGAGAGGAGGAAAGGAGGCAAGGAGGCAAGGAGAGAGGAGAGAGGAGGAAAGGAGGCAAGCAGAGAGGAGAGAGGAGGAAAGGAGAGAGGAGGGAGGAGAGAGAGGAGGAAAGGAGTCAAGGAGGCAAGGATAGAGGAGAGAGGAGGAAAGGAGGGAAGGAGGAAAGGAGGAAGGAGAGAGGAGAGAGGAGGGACATGACAGGAAAGAAAAGGAAAGGAAACAGGAAATGACAAACAAAAAGGAAAAGGACAAAATGCATGGAAAGGAACAGATATGATAACGATGCATTAAAAATAAATTATATAAGTAAAAGAAAAGAAATGATAGTAAAGAAACAAAAATAAAAGACGGAAGGGAAAGAATGATAAGGAAAGGAAACAAAGTAAATTCAGGAAAGTAAAGGTAAGATTTGATGAATGAAAAGTCCAAAGTGAAAATGTAAAATTAGTGGAACTGAGGAGTGAATAGTTGGAGACAAACTGTGCAGCTCGTCAGCTGACGGGAGTGTGACCTCACTTACGTGGAGCTCCCTCTGCCATCTCTATGGCTGTGATGCCGAGCGACCACAGATCACTCTGCAGAGAGACAGACACATCCTCACTACGTGTTACCCACTCAACACCTCCAGCCTCTGAGAGACGGCTGCACGGCTCGCTGTACTCGTCAAGCGGTA
This sequence comes from Girardinus metallicus, assembly GCA_903067095.1. Classification (NCBI taxonomy): domain Eukaryota; kingdom Metazoa; phylum Chordata; class Actinopteri; order Cyprinodontiformes; family Poeciliidae; genus Girardinus; species Girardinus metallicus. The sequence continues at coordinate 87,600 of CAEGAE010031805.1, read as the reverse complement.
AAAATACAGACAGAGACCAAACCCATCTGCCCAGTTCTGCCTCCGTCTCAACGCAATCGCATTTCCTGAGAACTCAGGCCGTCCTGACACGTTAAACCCAGGAGGGCCGCAGCTAACGGCGGCGGCGCTGGTCCTCCACCGCAGGGGTTCGTTCTGTCCCCAGCAACCAGCAACCAGCAACCAGCAACCAGGGCACATTGCCCGTTTCCTGTTTCTGTCTGTCCAGGGAAATAATCCAGGAATCTACAGAGGTGATCATTTTCTGAAGGTCACTTTGTAATCCTTCTGACTGACGAGGTGTCGGATTTTATTGGCTGGAAGCGAGAAAGTTAAAAGAAAATCCAAGATAAGAATCTTTTTCCGGTTTACGCCGAAATCTCACCGAAGTCTCACCGTCCCGTCTGCTAGAGTTCAAGGTCCTGAGAACATCAGAGTTACTCAGGGTTCTCATCGGAACCCAAGAAGGTTTGAGGTTCTTTAAAGGTTTGAGGTTCTTTAAAGGTTTGAGGTTCCTTAATGGTTTGAGGTTCTTTAAAGGTTTGAGGTTCTTAATGGTTTGAGGTTCTTAATGGTTTGAGGTTCTTTAATGGTTTGAGGTTCTTAATGGTTTGAGGTTCTTAATGGTTTGAGGTTCCATTGAAAGAATAGAACCTCCAAACAGGTCTTATGTTTTTCTATATTATGACATTTATTTCTCTGCCCCCTCCCTGACCCTCAGTCCAGATCGTAGATCCAGACCTCACACCCCCACCAACGCCTACCTTGAAGTCGTATGTGGCGTCCGGGTTCTCATCGCAGGCGATGACCTCCGGGGCCATCCAGTACGGCGTCCCGATGAACGTGTTCCTTCGCCCCACCGTCCGGTCCAGCTGGGCGCTCACACCAAAGTCCACTGTGGAAACACAGACGGTCCTGAAGGCGGCGCAGGCCAGGCGCTACACCCTTCAGCTGTGGGTTCGGCTTCTCACCCAGCTTAACCTCTGCGTTCTCCGTCAGCAGCACGTTCTGCCCCTTTATGTCTCTGTGGATGACTTTGTGCTGGTGGAGGTGCGTTAGTCCCTGGAGAAAGACGCAGAGTAAACACCGTCATCCTTCCTTCAGTTTCTGTTTCAGATAAACCAATGAGGTCTCACCCTGAGGATCTCCCTGCAGATGTAGGCGATCCACTCCTCCTTCAGGGAGTTCCCTTTGGTGTTCTTGATCAGGTCCGTCACCGACCCGGCTCCGCAGAACTCCATCACCAGCTGCAGGGCAACAGAAACACCTGAAACCCTGCAGAAACGCCTCCTGACAGACCAAGCCAAAACAATCCGTAGCATTTAGCTGGCTCATGAAAACAAACTCCGACCCATAGCTGGTCGTCCATTCCTGGAGGGTTCTTCTTGATGAAGGCGCCATAATAGGTCGCGATGTTCCTGTGGTGACTGTACTTCTTCAGCATGTTAATCTCAGCTTTAATCTCCTCTTCCTCATCCTGGAGAATGAAAACAAGCAGATATAAAGATTCGGCTCAGTAAAGAGCGCGGCAGGATTAGCATGCTGGGTGTGTGACACGTACTCCGGTGACGTCCATGACCTTGATGGCAGCAAGCTGGCCTGTTTTGACATGGCGACCCTGAAAAGAGGATGAAAACAGGGACAAAGTCAATGAAACATTCAGTTGCTTTACATATTCTTGCGCTCATGAGTGATCATCAGTGTGAACGTCTATGGAAGCAAAACGTCTGGACGTTTCTGCTGCCAAGCAGTAAAGGAAACATCAGGAGCGACTGCTGCTGCCCATCCATCCTAGAAGGGCATCATTTCCTCACCTTACGAAGGCCGTCATTCTACAGAGAGGAAGATTATTCAAAGGTAGGAAACGACCCAAACAGCTTAGCGAAAATAAAAACAACAAGGAGCTTCATTTCAGGCTCTACTCAGTCAGCAGGTTAAAGTTCACCACAGTAAGAAAATGACGTTTGAAAGGATCTTCAACAGAAAACGGGTTTAGAGGAATGAATGACACCGTCCTGCTGATAAATGGTTTTCCTGTAACAGTAAGCTGTTTCTCCGCCATTAGCTCGTTTAGCAGCAAGTACACGAGGATGATTGACAGCATTGAGACCCACCTCCTGGCTCTGATTGGTTGTTTTTGGTTCATTTTTCCAGATGACAGTAAAAACTCATTGAGGAGGTTTAGGAGATCAATCTTTACACAGATTCATACTAAACTGTCACAACATGATGCCAGTTTTATCAAAACTGTGAAAACTTTTTTTTTTAAATTCGATTCTGCATCTTTAACGGATAAATGTCACTCTTATGCTGATTTCTTTGTCAGTGATGGATAACCTATCAATACCTCCTCTGTTCTGGATTCATCAATAAAAATATATAAATTACATCTTATATTATTTAAGTCATTTTGTTTCTGAGTTTATGGATCTTTTCATCACATCTCTTGTGTTTTTAGTTGAGTTTCTGTTTCATTTCGTCATCGAGTTTCTCTGCCTTTGTTTCTCCGAATCGTCGCTCACGTCTCTCCTTCTCCCAGTCGGAAAGCAGCTGAACCGACCGGAGCGTCGCAGGCTGGATTAGGGGACCAGAGCTTCCCCCCAAAAGCAGCAGAGAAAACAGAGTAAATCCTGGATGACGGAGACGCAGCTGTGCAGCTTCCCTCCACTGTTTTAACACAAACACGTCACCTTCCACACAAAGGCTGAACGGCCAAATACATCCGCTCATAACTCGCTTTTAACGCGGCAGAAAATTCACTTACTCATCTCCGTTTGACATTTTTTAATATTATATAGCTGTGATAATTTGTGAAATGGATGTTTATGCTGCTAACTGAGAATCTTTGTTCAAATGTAATAAATCTAATATTTGTTCAAATTCAAGCTGAAAACACAACAAATCTGTAGGAAACATTTAAATGACAAAAAGCAGAGGTGAAATTAAGAAATAAGAGGCAGAAATGTTTCCTGGACGGAGCCACGGCTGAAAGCTGGTTAACCTTCTGAGAGCCCATAGAAAGTACACCTGGCCTGGGCTTCCTGTGTTTGGCCTTATCTCATTTTGAGTGTAAACATAATTATTGCTGGAACATTTTGTGTTCTGTTTGTTGTTGCTTTTTTCATAGAAAGTACTCCTGGTTCAGTGTTTCTGTATTTCGTTGTGCCTTTTCCTTGGAACCATTAACAGAGGTACTGCCGCCGCTGGTTTTGTATCATCTTTATGTTTTTTCTCTAATTCATTGTTTTTGTTTTTGGCTGCTGTGGTTTCCAGACTCGTTGTCGCTAACGCTAGCTGTTTGTTTTATTTCCCATAGAAAGTTCACCTGCCTCAGTGCTTCTCTGTTTAGCCGTGTCTCATCTTTGGATGAAACAATCAACAGAGGGATTACTGCCTCTGATTTTGAGTAGTGTTTGTGTTTTATTTCCTATGGAAAGTACTCCTAGTTCAGTGTTTCTGCTGAGATTTTCATTACAATTGAGTAAACTCTTTGTTTTTCTTTCCTATAGAAAGTACGTCTGGCTTAATGCTACAGTGTTTAGTTGTCCCTTCCCCGAATCATTGACAGTCAGTTCTATAGTTGATTTTATTTCACATAGAAAGTAATCCTGGCCCAGTTCTTTTTTCAAGTTGTTTCTTAAAGGGGTAACTTGGTGAAGCTTGTCTCTGTTGCTTCCTCTCTGCATCCGATCGGTTTAACAGGAAGCAGTTGAGTCGGTTTAGCATCAGAAAGCTGAAACGTTGAACCTGAGTGTGTAACGTGAGAGAGGAGCAGGAAACCAGGCGGAGGGAGGAGAAGAAGAGCCTCTCCGTCCTCCGAGGTGATTTGGGTCCTGTCAGAAACACTCAGCGTCTGATGCAACGCTGAGTAACCGAGACGCCGTGTGTGAATGCTCAACTGACCCTGTGTGTGAGGCACACACACACACACACACACACACACACACACACACACACACGCCTCACGCTGCCATCACTTTGCCTCCTTCAAAGCCTCCCCATTGGCTGGCCCGGCTGCCTGGCCTGTTGCTATGGTTACCGTGAGGAAACGGAGAGTGTGCGGCGAAGTGAATGAATTTCCACTTTCCTGGCCTCAGCAGCTGCGCTGATTCTGACTCCAGAGTCAGCGGGAGGAAGCTGAGGGTTATCGCTGCTCTCCTGTCTTTAAGAAAAGAACGAAGCAGATTGAACCGGTTGAGTCGGTCCGGGAACAAACGGGTCTACAGAACCAGAATAACAGTCCAGAACTAAACGACTGAAACAAAACAGAAAACGGCAAAAAAAGACAAACCAGTAAATCCTGCAGGGTTCTGATGCATGTAACATGACGGTTATTAAATCTCCATAGATTAATTTAACTCTAGTCCGGCTGCCTAGTCAAAGTCCGGTTCGGTTTGTGGAGGTGTGAATGCTAATCGGACTCCGGTCCGCCTCCAAACCTCGGTACGGGTACGTTTGAAGTGAACTCTGGTTCGGTTTGAATGTGAACACCAAGCAGACCGAAGAGTAAACTGCCACATTTTGCAAATTTTTAATGCAACCGATAAAATGTTTTTATACTGTATAATAAATACATTAAGAGATGTTGATGTTGATTATTTATTGATTAATAACTGGATGCAAAATGTGATTAATATGAGATTTTTACAGGTGAATCTAAAACTACGTTACTTTAGGAGTTCTGAGTAAAACATGTTTCCAGACAAAAAAGTTTTTATTTTATCTTAAATGGAAAATGTTTAGATTTTTTGTAGTTTTGGTTTAATTATTGCTCTGAGTTTGTTTCAGTAAATGTCCTTTTGTCAGTTTCTAAACTCCAGTTAGTTGTTTGATATGTAAATTAGTTGACGGTTATTTGAATAACTGATTCATCATAATAAATCAGATTAACTGTTTATTAAATGGAAATGCAGAAGCCATAAAACATTGCAGATCATTAATGATAATATGTCATAACTGTATGATTTATTGTCTTGTAAAGAGAAAACTGATGAAACCCATAAACACCTGGGCTGCTGGTGGATTTGGGAGGGATTTTCTCACCCAGGTGGGTGTGTGAAGCGGCTCCTCGGGCCGCAGCGTAAGTGTGTGAAGCGCGGTTGTGACTGCAGGACAAATGGCAGCGATCCGCCGCGATGAAGCAATAAAAGGAGCGGCAGATAACGCCGGCCAGATGAGAGGAAGCGATGATATCTCAGAGAGCCTCTTTGTTTTGCTATCGCTTTTCCCCCGACACGCCGAACGGCCAGACTATCTCCCAGAGGTGACGCTCTGCTCCCAGTGCGTGTGTGTGTGTGTGTGTGTGTGGCAGAGATTAAGGCAAAGGAGAGAAGAGTCTGTATATATGCAGCGAGGGGGCGATAAAGATAGAGCCGGGGTGAGGCGGATGGTTCCGCCTGAGGCATAAAAACACAGTTCAGGTCCCGTATCCAGGCGTGCCGCGCATTCCTGACCCAGACGCAAGCCTGGACACATGGAGGCGGATCGCAGCGACACCAGCCGGGCTCAGCTTCAAGGAAATACATCAACCTGTACACTCTAAATTAAAATATATTGGTAGTAATATTTTAATGATCACAATCAGGTGGTGCAGCGCAGTGCCTCACCTGAGGGGGCGCTGTGTCACACAAAGCGAATGAAGCAGCCAGTTGGTGGATGCTTGTTGCTGTTCTCTTACAGACATGTTGCTGCGTGACGTCATGTGCAGAAGATCCCACACATGACGAGCTAAAGCTTAACTGTACCACTGATATATAAAATAAAAAGGGACGCAGCGCTTTGCTACTAACTGTCAACATTACAACATTTAGATAATAACATTAGGAAATTGTTTTAATTTAAGAAACAGCAAAGGGCGAGGAAAGTAAGTCATTTATGCTTGACTATGAAAACCTTAACATGTAGATGTGCTGTGGAATTTTGTGTTTCTATTCCCATTCATCGGTAGAGCAGATGTTTAGATTAGCTAATAAACCACTGCAGTGTTAGATTAGCTAATATAGCTAATAGCAGCGGAAGCTAATCAACCACTCCAGTGTTAGATTAGCTAATATAGCTAATAGCAGCGGAAGCTAATCTAACACTGCAGTGGTTGATTAGCTAATATAGCTAATAGCAGCGGAAGCTAATCCACCACTGCAGTGTTAGATTAGCTAATTTAGCTAATAGCAGCGGAAGCTAATCCAGTGATCTCTTATTAATAATCTCAAAATTAACATCAAGCCTGAAAACATAAAACTGAATGTTCTGTTCTTTGTGTTGGAAATGTTTGAGTGTTTCTTGGTGTTGAATCCTGAAACATGAGGTTGTTGTCAGTTGCTATGGGAACGAGTCTGTGTGTAACATAGGCAACAAAGAGAGAGAGAGAAAAGAGTGCGAGTGCTTTTGAGTTGTTCTTCAATGGTTTTTCTGCGTTATTTTGTTGTTGTTTACTCCTGGAAATTCTGCACAACGATGGAAAGAAAAAAGTCTTCTTAAGGTTAAGGTTGTCAAAGTCGAGCTAACTTAAACAAACTACTTCCCTGTCCCTCGCTATGTTTTTTATTAAAACTTTTCTTGTTGTTGTTTTGACAATTAGTAGCAAAGCACTGCTTCCCTTTTTCTTTTATATATCAAGATTTCATTTTAGATTTAGCTGTTATGTTGACAACTTTGCAGCTAAAGCCAATGCTAGTCATCGTTAGCGAACAGCTCTTTGCAGGACCTTCCACTCGTGACGTCACGCTGCAACGTATATCAGCCACATTCTAGTTTAATTACACGTGTTCTTCATATGCTGACGTTCCACAGTCTGTCTGACATGTTTAATAAATGTGTTACATATCGAGACTGATAGGGGGCAGTGCTGAGCTCCTTATGACACAACAGGCCACAGATTCTCTTCTTCTACTCTTTGAAAAGACTGAAAACAATCAGAAAATAGAGAAAATACAGAATATAAAAATTCAAGGCTATTCTCCTCTTTTGCTGCCACATTTTTAAAAATAAAAATAAAATGGGAAATGAACAAGGACATTTTCACAATAGAGTGGAGAAGAAAAGACTATTTTAATCTGAAAAGACTGAAGTAAACATTTAAATTTTAAGAAAAGAACGTGACCTTATATTAAGTAATATTTTGTTTTAATTTCTGAACTGTATGGGACGGATTAAAGCATAACTAAAAGCCTTGAAATATGAGCTGGTAAACTGGATTTTGGATTTGTAGATCTGAGTGTTGGACCAGTCATGAACGTCTCTGCGCACAACGATCCGCCTGGAAACGGAGCGCCTCGTCTAAAACCACCAAACTGGCATTTCAGAAAGTTCAGCCGAGAATAGCAGCAGAAAGGCGGCGCCGTCAGCAGCCCGATGTCGTTTTAAGAACCTGAAAAAGGTGCTTGCTCATCAGAATATCAGCTGGAGCAGAACGGCTTTAAAAATAAATTTCTGCTGTTTTAATAAGACCTGGCAGAGGAACAGCTTCCCTGTCCAGGTGAAACGTTTTGCATGACGTTCGCCTGGGAACAGAGATCAGCCTGTGATTAATGTTCTGCATTTCTGGGTTTCTCTCCAAACAACAGCTCTCCGGTTCAGGCCTGGAGCAACATTTGCATGTTTTTACCTTTCAAATGTCAGGAAGGTTTGCATTGTTTCTAAAATAAGGAACAAAGTTTGTAGCGGTTAAAAACTAACAGGCCTTTTAGGTTTTCCAGCAGATCAGTTCAGATTGCTGTCGTCACTCACCGCGTTTCCATTCACCTTTAAATTTCACAATTTGACATTTTGAGAATTTTTCTCAATAGAAACACGTCAATTTTGAAAAAACTTTATTTCACACAACTGCAGTGGAAACATTTTCCTCATCACAGGAGTCACATGATCAGTAACAGGATGTTACTACTGGAAAAAACCACAAAGAAGACGACAGGAAGTGGACAGAGGATGATGGCCTGTTTTAACGACTCATCACATGAATAAACTTAATTTCAACTGCATTTGTTATTTAGTGGAAACTCTACATTTGCTAAATTGTGTTGTTGTTTTTTTTACATTATCATTGACAAAGTTTTGCAGATATTTGTAACAGAAACATAGATACTATCTCCAAGGTAAATACAAAGCTATGTAACTCAGATGTAGAGCTAACAGGCTACAGCCAGAAAAGTCAGAAGTTAAATGTTTTAATATCAGACAAAGACTTCCTGAGTAAATCCAAAACCTGGTTTTTAAATTATGATTTCAAGTATTCAGGGAAATTATAATTGTTATAATTTGAAAAATTATAATTCCCCCCTATATTAACTTATGAAGGAACTGCAATGAAATAAGGTTTTTTGGACAGGTGAATTAAATTTTATGAGTCACATCAAGACATAATTACTGACAGACATGTAGAAGTAACAAATCACTAAAGCAGAACCTGCCTGACTACATGAATATTCTGGTTTTGGTGTAGAATAATCTAGATCAAGAGTTTAAACATTGAAGTTTTTAAACGAGAGCTAATTAACGAGGCTCAAGGTTTTGAAAGATGAGGTGGAAATTAGCCGCTAGCCGGCTCTGATGCTAACGTTAGCTCTGTATAATTCAGCATGTTTATGGTTGATGTCATGTTGGATTACAGTAAACATGTGAAGTCATGTTGCTTACAGATATTATATGCCAATCGGTTTCTTGGTAAAGTTTTCTTTAAAGAAAAAAGTACGAATCGCGGGTTAGCCCAGGCTTGCTAGCTGTTAGCCTCTCCAAAGCTAACGTAAATAGTTCCCTATTTTCTGTACTGTAAATAGTTCATAGTTTAGCTAAATGTTGGACGAAACAAACCATGTAGTTTAATCTGTTAAATAGTTTTAAATTTCTTCATGCTTTCCAGTTTTACACTAGAATAGAAATATTTATTCATTTTCTCACTGAGGAGATATTCAGGTGAATCAGCAGCAAATCTAAAAACTTTCCTGCTAAGATAAAAACCTAAACCAGCATCAAGTTGGAGCAGGAATCAGCAGAAACTCCAGGAAACTTCTGCTGAAGAGTCCAGAACTTTGTTTGTACTTGTGTCTGGAAGGGAATGATTAATGAGTCTTTGAAATACAGGCAGTGATTTTAAAATACTTCACAGATGAATCACACTCCGCTTTCTGTAGTCGGTTTTAATTTTCTCTGTTTGCATCAGGATTGTTTCAGTCCAGGCACCATAAATTCGCAGGAATCTGCCCGAGCTCACCTCTCTGAGGCGGATTCCCTGACACCCTCGCAGGTTCTGGTTGTACAGTTTGTTTAAAGCAGAAACTTTCAGTGCGACACGACTCAAACAGCTCACATCTTTTAACAGTTTCTCCAGGCGGAAGCTAATAATGTTGTGATCGTTCACAGAAACTTAATCCCAACTGTTGTGTGAACCTGTCGTCTCCGGAAGGTCCAGAAATTAATAAAACGTCCTGGAATCAGCCCAGAGCGGCGCAGAGCGGCCTTCATCTCAGTGGTTCTGCACAACTCAAACCTCCAGACCTCCAAAAACAAACCAGAAACAACATCCATCAGTTTCCGCAGAGAGAGTTTACTTCCCTCCTGCCTCCTCTTGCTGTTTCTGCAGAGAGACGCTGAAGGTCAGATGATCCGTCAGCCTCTGAGTTCGGAGCAGCTTTAAAGGGAAGCTGTTTTACTACGAATCTATTCTTAGAAGAGGAAATAGATCATCTTCAGATGGTTCAAAGCGCTTGAGAAATTATCTTAATTGGACCAAATCGAGCTGACATGAGTCCTTTCTGCTGCTGAGGAGACGGATTCTCCAACAACGTTATGATGACGAGTCAGTCACAATAAATTCAACAAGAGAAACCGACAGCTGACGTCACGCTGCGAACTGCAGGAACTACTCGTTTAAATGAAGAGAAGATACGTTGCATTTCTCTGGTTTCTTTGAATAAAACACTTTTTACTAAACTATCATTTTAAAATCTGATGAATCAGAAAAAGAATCCGTCTGATTTGGATGTAATTTGGTTCTTATGCAGATCAGAGATTAATTTCTAAATGTGTTTTTACAGTTGGTAGTACGATAGACTTGGTACGATTCCCTTCATCGCCTGTGGGGGCGCTGCACCAAAAACCACTGAAAGAAATTACATAAAAACCTCTGAAGAAGACACTGAGCACAACTTCCTTCCTCACCAAATGGAAACAAAAATGAGGAGGCGTCAGATTTTAGCAGCTGGAGGATTTCTCTTTTGACTACGAGCCATTTCTCCTGCTAGTGGGAGGCTAGCAGGTTTGTTTCGGTTGTGTTTACCCACAATGCCCTGCGCTGTCGTCCACTTCCTGCTTTTGTAGCAGTCTCCGGTCTGCCTGGCGTTCACATATGCATTAGAACCGCAGAACGAGGTTTATAGGTTTACCATTTTTGGTTGATTATGAATTCACACCTTCACAAACGGAAACAGTCTTTGACTAGACAAACGGACTGGAGTGGGATTAAAACAGACCAAACAGAGCTGGTGTGAATGGACCCTATTATTATTTAGACGTTAAAGGCGCTCTTTTAGAAACGAGTCTTTGATGTCACCCTGCAGGCCACGCAAATACGCGATGCGATCTCCTGATCTCATGTAAACTGACAGAGTTTCACTAAAACCCCATCAGACTCTACGAAGTCCTGGCAAAACGTCTGTAAAGCATCCTGCGTTAGCCAACCGCTGGAGAAACAGGTGGTGATTGTTTCAGGAATAAACACTTCCTGCAGTTCAGATCAAAACATGAACTTTACTGTAGGTTGTTCATGTGGATAAATGTGGTTCAGGAAAGTTATTTCTATCAGTGAGTTTATTCTATGATTAAAGTTGGGTTTAAATTGTAATTAGAGTTAACTAGAATGAAATGGGCTAAAAAATAATGTTTACTTTTTTGTATAGTGTTTGATTTGAGAGATGTTTTTAACTGGTAAAAACAAAAAAACCCTCATATTACGATTTTGTTGCAAGCTGTGAAACATAAATATCCCGGACAAGCCCCCAATGCTGAAGGACAGAGTTAAGGGCTCAAAATAAAATGTTCAGGTTTTATTTTGGGGAAGTAATTTGTTCTGTCTTCTCTTTTTCTTCCAGCTCCCAGCGTCATAAATGACATAGAAATTCTCTCTCCCTCTGCGTGTGTCTATGTCATGCTTCACTTCTTCATCTCAGATTTTTGTCAGCATGTTTTGGATAGTTTAGTTTTTGTATTTTCTGGACCTACTTTGTTATCTTGTTGATTTTATTCTTCTGGTTTTGGTTTTTGCTGCCCACACATACCTGCTCTAGTTCCTAATTTCAACATCTGCATTCCTTTGATTGTTATTTCTGTGTATCCTGCTGTTCGCCTCGAGTCGGGACCGGTTTCTTTTTTAAGCTTCTGGATTCACCGTTTCATTCGACTGCCTCTGTAAACTGCACAGGAAATTATCTGTTGGATCCATTTATGTTTTTAGTTTCTGAGGAATTTCAGATTGATTAGTTTTCTGAACAGATCTTGAAGTAGTCCTAATCACATTTTGTTAATCTGACTTCTCAAATCCAAGTGATTTTGTCTTAAGATGTAGATTATTTGCTGAACAAGAACTATAAAAATGTGATAAAACTGCAGTGGTTTCAACAGATATGGAAACAGATTCGCCATTTAATAACCAATCCACGTCCATCTCAGTTTACGGTTAAATTATTGTAACAACATATTATCTTGCTTTCTCAATCTAAAAAGATGAACCACAGCTGACTTTATGATATTATAATGAGTCTTAAAGCTATTAAATGAAGCTTGTTTGACCAGAATAAGAAAAAATCAGACGTGACCCAGTTAGCAGTGAGCTCTGTTGCAAACATTGTTGCACTCGGTTTCATTTGATGCCATTCTGGACAAACAGCCGAGTGCAACGAGGCGACATGTAACAATTCAGAGATAACATTCTTACATGGAGCCCAGGATTTTTGTCCTAATCTCATATTTCCACAATGAAAGTGTGTCTTCCACTGCTGATACAAACCAAAATAAAACCTTTTCTTTTGGAGTTTTGATGGAGCTGATTACCTGCATAACATCAGATAAGAGGCTGTAATAGAAATCATGTATTTTATAAATTCAGGGGCGTCTACAATGTGTTTGCATTCACCTCAGGAAGTAAATAATTGCCCCTATGATTGCACTCACAACTGGCCACCTATAATCTTCATTTAATTTAAATGTGACCTGCTAAACTTCCTTGAACAGGTTAGGATCAGTCTATGGCCTATACAAAACATATTCATTACATTTTTTGCACAAAATTATTCTCAGATAATGACATTTTAATCTATTTTAAGCTCCTATCAGAATGAGCTGTTTTCACTCTAAATCCAGATAAGCTGCTGGCCACGCCCCCCCCGACTCAACGTTTGCAGCCATTTTCATGTGCGAGTGCAAAACAGATGGGCAACTATACAACTGGACATCTCTGAAAAGCAGAAGTGGAGCCTCCAGTACAACCAACAGGAATGCAGCAAGTGGTTTCTGGACACTAAGTCAACAACAAGACACTGTACTTGTCCAGCAGCCATTGTAAAATCAGCTGAGCAAACAGAGCTCCACCTGGGTTGCTAGGTAATGGATGGAATTCTGCTAGAGTTGCTAGGTAACGGCGTGGTTGCTAGGTGATGTTACATTCCGGAAGGTTTTGAAAGGCTCATTTTCCAGACACCAAAAACAAAAACCAGCTGCATGAGTTGTTTTTAAGCGCTTGGGATGTTTTTAGAAGCACTAGAAAACCAAATGGAAGAGTAAAAACATGCAAAAATGTAGATTTCAAAAGAAGACACAGTTAGATTAAAATGACAAATCTACAAGAAAATCCTACTCCAAACTTTCTATGTTTGTAAGATTATGTCTAGAAAAACCCAATTTGGAGCCAAAATGTGATTTATGTGACAATTTCCACCATAATGAGGAAACATGATGACATGAAATCATTTTGGTTAACAGAAAAAATGTTTTGTGCGCGTTATATATATATATCAAATGAGATTTCAAGGAAGAAAAATTCAGAATATGATAAAGCAATAATCAAACAATGATCAAAAATCTGCAGTTACCAAGGAGACCATAAGCTAACAAGGTTAGAAATACCAACTGGATTTAACTGAAAAGATAAACACCTTGTAGCTGATCAAACACGGCTTGTAGAAACATTATCAGGTCCTGCATTTAATTCAAACTCCCACTGTGGTTCAGTGGAGAGCAGATCACGACACCATCAGAGGTAAAAACACGTCACGTTGTTTAGTTTACACGTCATACGCCAAATTCCTCGCAATGTTCACGCGTGATTTCCTCTACAAGGCGCGTTTGTTCCTGTTTACTCTGGTTTCAGGAGGAACCCGACAGTAATTTGTCGGTTCCTTCTTCGCCCAGTGAGATCACCCTGGGAATTGCAGGTTGCATGAAAGAGTCACATATTGTGATATTTTCAGGAAGCAGAACCACAAAAGATCCCCCTGTCTGCGAACAAAAGGCCGTGGCGTCGCAACATCCCAACATTTGTCTCCAAATTAAAGCCTTTCAGCGGGAATCTGAAGGAGATAAGAGCTGCAGGCGGCCACAGATGAAAGGTTGCTCTTTGGTTTAGTTCAATTAAAAACAAGGGATTTATCAGCAAATCCATCAGATTCATGAGAAAAGGCAACAGTTCCTCTTCACGCGGCGCAACGAGGACGAAGCTGCAACCGCCCAGGAAACCTCGGCGGTTTTAACATCGTGCCGTTCGTACCCTGTGACGCGCTGATGCGTCGCTGTGGGAAATCCAGAGCTGGATTCCTGGAAGGAGACGCTCCTGAAGGCGTTTTGGTTCCTGCTGATGGACCCGAATTCCCGGCTCAAATAGAGACCAAAACGGAAACATTTGTTAAATTTCCAGCAGCTGATCGTAACGTAATGAAGGAAATTGAGGGTTAAACTAAATAGGTCAAGAAAATCTTTGTTTACAGAGACTTACTGATTCGTTTCATTTGTTGTTTCTGTTCGCTTGTTTATTAATTTTGTATATTTAAAATGTCTCCCAGTTCTAAAGGTAAATATTAATTTGAATTTAAAGTTTATTGATCTTTCAGAATGTGTTCTTGGACTATTATTACCATTTTATTACTTAAAAATGGACTGAAAACAACAATATTATCATTTATCACAATAACTTCTGGGATAATTTATCATCCAGTAACATTAGTTATCATGACTCCCTGAATGAGCTGCAGACATGTCAGAAAATGTTTGTCAAAAATAAAGTGTGTTTTAAGTAGCTCACTGATACCGAAAGCAGCTACGTTTGAGTTTCCTTCTGTCAGTAAAAACTTCCACAATGAAGAGTGTTGCTAGCTTGACCTGGTACAGCTTAATGTGGTGCATTTACTTGTCAAATTAAGGTCGGATTTTTCAGTTGAAAAGCTCAGCCCAGGTGTATGTTTCTGATGTTTTTAATCTCTGAACGAACAGCAGGAGAATCTTTTTTAACCTGCCAGTTTTTACAGTGTAATCACAGAAAACCTTCACAGGGAGCTGAAATAAAGGCGACATCCGTCCTTTCTGCTCTCCAACTAATAAAACAGACTGAATAAACTCTGATTCCCTGCCTTATCCGATCCAGCACCACCTGAAGATGTTTCTTTAAGAGGAAAACCGAAACAGCCGCAGTCAGCAGGAAACCTGCGCAGCAGCTTCACTTCCACGCCTGAATTAACAGACTTTAACGCTTCGCCGCTCTGCAGGAGCAGCTTTGCAACATCAACCAGTCTTCTCTTCCTCTTTCCAAAACCACAGCGCCGTCAGCATTAAAACAAAAGCGGGGAGCCGAGGGGAGGGACAGGCGGAACACCGGAAACCTGATCCGGTTTCTAAAACTTTCAGTTTCTCTATTTCACCTTTTAATGGGTTTTTTTATGTTTGAGGAAAAAAATTACATCAAAATTTCTACGTCTCTTCAGATTCATTATAATTTCTGGAAAACAGAAGCCATGTCGTGAAGTTTCCAGGAAATACAATTATTTAATTTGGGATAATTACAGGCTACGGAGAATGCTAATTAATTCTCATTCATTTCTCGCCTGGAGAGTCTTATGGTGAAGCTAATCAGGGCTAAGACGATTTGCAGCAGCGGTGCGTTATCAGTCATTTGTCAAACTAAAAAGAAACATGTTTGATTTTTAGAAAACTCTACGTGACGACGGCAGCCAGCTAAATCAAATGTGTTCGACTGGCAGCGTTCAAGTCAACGGTTTCTGGGTCCAGTTCTTAACTTCTGCCAATTAAATGAGCTAAACGGTTGGATGGTTTTCAAAATAAAACAGAAAACATGAAGATGGTGTAATCGTTAACAGCTAATTGATGCTTCCAAAGCAGAAACTGCCTGTACAAGTTGAAGCATGCAAGTTGTACATGCAAGTACAA
This sequence comes from Girardinus metallicus, assembly GCA_903067095.1. Lineage (NCBI taxonomy): Eukaryota > Metazoa > Chordata > Actinopteri > Cyprinodontiformes > Poeciliidae > Girardinus > Girardinus metallicus. The sequence continues at coordinate 72,183 of CAEGAE010031805.1, read as the reverse complement.
GTTGTACTACGCGGATCCCTCTCCGCGTAGGAGAGGGATGGGTTTCCTGAAATCAGGAGGAAAATCCAGAATCAGCCGAAGAACGACTGAGAATCCAGCAGTCCGACGTTCCAGCCGCTCGCCGCTCATGTGTTCATTATTTTTTTAGAAGCTCACACAGATTGTGTTAATTTTGCCCCATCAATCATTTTCTGCAGAGGAGGTGTCAACTTGTAGAAATGTCAGATCGATTCGCCGCATCCAGCAGACGTGTTAATTGCTTTCAAGGTAAAACAAGAAATAAACGGGCAGGTTGTCTGCTGCTCAGCCTCTCACAGGAAGTCAATAACAACCCGAATGTCTCTGTGACAATAAGATTTGTTGATGTGAAGTCATAATACAGAGAGGAGGGAACAGAAACAGCCGGTTTTCAGAGCAGATTCTACCGTTAGGTGAGATTTATATCAGGAAAAATACATTTAACCTGCTTTAAAGTCTCAACATTTCATTTTGTTTTTTATTTAATAAATATGAATAGTTCATGTAGGAGCAGAAAGAAGTAGAAACTTACAATATCTGTCCTTTTTCCACGTAAAAATAAAATTATATATTCAGTTCAGAAAACTACTAGAAACACATTTCAAATATGCAACAGAACCTCAGTTTATTCAGCTCCATATGGCTTCACCGTAATAATTTTCTAAATTATTTTACATGATTACTCCATAAACTGACACCTTTAAGTTAAATACTAGGACCAAAATATAACGTTAAGAAGAAATTTTGGTGTTTTAAGAACCAAAATGACAATAATTCATATAAGAAACAAAAAATAACAAAAAGAAAAATTCCAAATCAGTTTCTTTCAGTAAAAAACTTCAGAAACTTTAACACAAACTGCAGGTTTGAGTCTGAATCTGGTGAGTTTTTGGTTAAAACATGTTTGTTTTTCATTCAGTGGGAAGAAAATCCAGGATTTTGACTCAAACAAAAGTAGAAACACTTTATAGTAAAAGTAAAAAGTACAGCGCAGTTAAAGAACTCATAAAAGTATCTTTCAAAAACGTCACTCCAGTAAGTAACAGAGTAAATGTAACAAGTTACAACCCAACTCTGGATATGGAAAATCAGTGAGTTATATAAAACATAAAACCTTTTTGTTTAGTGATTCCTGTAAATCAGTGTTTTTGTTTTAATGAATACATGAAGGGTGAACTGGTGAACAGAAAGCCGAGTCTGCAGGTTTTGCATGTCTTACCTTGTAGACCTGCCCATAGGTGCCGTTTCCAACCAGTTCGACCAGCTCAAAGATCCCAGCCGGGTCCTGAAACAGAGAGGAGGAGCTGAGCGGAGCGAAAACGGGTGGAGGGGTTTCAAAACGCAGCCGACCTTCACACACATATCTGTTTAAAATCCTTCCTGTCAGCACAACGATTCCTGCAGGAGGGAAACTTCAACACCGTCTCAGGCACAAATCCTCTCAAAACTGAACTTTCTGTGTCGTTTGTGAAACATGTTTCCTGGAGAGGAGACCAATAAACACCTGAATGACGTTCAATAGGTGTTTTCTACAGGTGGCTTTATATTTAAATGACTCAGAAAGTTTCATTTAAATACAAGTGAAGGTTTTGTGTAAGATAGAAGTTACTTCATTTCAACCATCTTGTCGTCTTTTCAGAGTATCAGAAGTTCGATCAGTTTATCGATCTGAGAATTAACCGTCTTCTGTTTGTGTTGTAACATAAACAACATTCAAAAGTATCTAAAGCAAAAACTTAACTCATAATTCACTTTAGTCTCCTGGCTTCTTTAGCTTAATAAAATGCTTTAATAACATCCTGTGAATCATTTTGCTCAAAGGTTTGTGACCTGAAGTTTCCACTCTGATATACGATCAGCTACATGAAGCTATAAATGAGAAAAATAACTTCCTTCTGTTTTATCGCATCATAAAAACACTATAATCTGTTAAATCTGATTAGCTACAACAGTTGAAGCTAGCTGTTAGCCTCGGCTAAAGCTATCGGTTCTTTTTTTCTTCTTTATGAAATTAGAAACATACATTTCCCTTTAAATGTTTATAAATTTCTACCAGGCATTTTGAAAACAAGTGTGGGATTTAAATCTTTAATAATAAAATGTATTTTAATTTAAAACAGGAACGTAGCTACCTAGCTGAGCTAAGCTAAATAGCCATAATCAGATGCTAAAGCTAGTTTTCAGTTCTGCAGCTTCTAGGACAGAAAGTTGGTATTAAAGAAAATCCGTAACATTCAAACACATCCAGGAAGTTCACTTAACTTAAGGCTGAATCAATTTATTAATAAAATATGGTTGTTTCATATTTTTTTAGTTTTTGACTCCAGTTAATTTAGCAAGATTAAGCATCAAATTTCCAACACCAAAAGTAAAACAAATAGCTAAACAGTATGTTTCTTTCTAAACATGTCTGATGAAGCTCAGCTAAAAAAAACTATATCTCAGGTAAAAATAAAAAATATCTCAGGTAAAAAATAAAAATATCTCAGGTAAAAACAAAAAAATATCTCAGGTAAAAACAAAAAAATATCTCAGGTAAAAACAAAAAAATATCTCAGGTAAAAAATAAAAATATCTCAGGTAAAAAATTAAAATATCTCAGGTAAAAAATATCTCAGGTAAAAATTAAAAATATCTCAGGTAAAAATAAAAATATCTCAGGTAAAAATAAAAATATCTCAGGTAAACTCACGCAGAGGTTAATCTTATTTCCAGGTTGATTAAAAGCCATAAAATCCCCCAAACACAGATGCAGCTCTTAACGTGTGTGTATCTGTGTGTGTCTGGGTGTGTGGGGAGGAGGTGTGTGGGGAGGAGGTGTGTGGGCGTGCGTGTGTGTGTGTGTGTACCGGTGTGTGTGTGTGTGTGTGTGTGTGTGTGTGTGTGGTTACTGTAGTCCACAGCAGAGCGTTGGGACGATTACACTGCATCCTCCTGAAAAGGATTAGCTTAAAAAGCCACGTTCGTTTCCACTCAAGGTCAAAGTCAAGCACATGAAATCCTGGAGGACGGAGCCTCACGTGCGCGCGCCTCCACGTGCACACGTTTACCTGTCACACTGTAAGGCCACACAGACGGAAACACGACGCTGAGATCTGTCACAGCTGAGATTTCCACGCCGACATGCTTGTTTTTATCGAACGCAGAGAAATCCCGTTGAGTCTGGATCCGGTTCTCTGCGGCGGCTAACGGTTTCATGGTGTCGATTGCATCATCATCGTTTCTGCTTATTGACTCAGACGTAAACCATCAGATCACAGGAAGATTACAGGTTAACTCCCAACACAGGACGGGAGGATTCAGCCGTAAGCTGCTGCTGAACGTTTGTTTCCATTGTGTTGGAGTTGATAACTGAGGGCTGGAAGTGACCGAAAGGCTCCAAAAGCACCAAGCAGATGAAAATGAAGATTTATGTTCAGCTGCATTTCATCTGACTGGAAATGAACAGAATTAACAGAAACAAATCGGTGAAACACGGCTGCAGTCTCAGCTCACCCAGAACTAGTTCAAAGTTCCCATTCGACATTATTCTTGTTCATTTATCAACCACTTTATTAAATAAAACCTTTCATAAAATAGATCCTGATGCCACTATGTAGTATTTCCCAGCTTATTAAACCTCTTTAATTTCTCTCTCGTTCTCTTTGCTGTGGCTTAATGTGGCTGAACTCTTAAAAAAATGAACTCATTCACATATTTTCATGTTTTAAAATTAAATTTCAACAGAAAATATTAAGACTTTATAGTTAATTACAGCCTCCATTAAAGCCCTCAGAGGTTCAAGTAAATTTCTTGTTTTTAACAAGTGTAATAACATGACATACATGAGAAACAATCATTTCAAAGCATTTTCTATAGTCTGTTCATAATATACTGAAAAGAAACATTTACATGCAACTCCAGCTACAATCTACCAGCAGCAGGTCAGTTACTTTGGTTTGATTACTAAAAACACAAAAAGACACAAACAACAAACAAAAAGAAAAATAATACAGAAAAATAACGTGCAAAATGAAGAAAACAGAAACGACACAAAACAAAAAAGAAGAAACACTTTGAGGCTGTAAGAATAAAGAGCTGGAAGAATGAAATAAAAGTGAAAAAATGCTTTGTAGCTGAAAAGTGTTTAAATGTAACAACTTTGACTAAAACCTGATACAACAAAACATTCCCAAAGAAATGATCCGTCTGCGAGGAGATTACAATCAACCTGAACGAAGACAGAAAGGATTTCTAGAAACAATCAGTCAGAGTTTCAACCACCAGTAAAACTCCAATCATGATCACAATGATCTGAAGAAACAACAAATCACAAAACAGACGCAACAAAAGCAAACGGAGAGAAAGAAAAACACAATCTGGCTGTAAAAACAGGATGGAAAACAACCACAGGGAGACACAAAGTGGACGCAATGCGACAAAACAATCACAGACCGTCACAAAATGACAAAACGACCAAAAAGGCCGACGTAAAAGAAACAAGCAGAGAAAAACCCAGAGACAAAATCATCTCAAAAAGAAGCAGAAGAAACAAAGCAAGACAGAGAGAAAAGAAGATGAAATGAAATCTCTCTTACAAACTGACAGCAACACATCAGCGCTTTGACTGAAAAGCTTTCCTGACTTTATCAGTCTGAGGCGAGTCAAGCCGCCGCCGTTTACCTGGCAGGGATCCACGCAAGATTTAAGAAACTCATCCTAGTTTCTGACGCCTGACGTCATCAAAACACGTCAAAGTTTAAAACCTGAGAGAAAATCAGTCAAACTCAAACTGCTAACAGCTGCTAAAGCTAAAATCATTTTTATGTTCTTCATAAGCAATAAAAAGGAACAAATGTTCCTCTAAATACCTAGAAATGTCATCAAATCTATAGAAAACAATAACTAGAGCCGGTTTTGAAACATCAACAAGATAATTTATCTGAAACTGAAACTGCTTCATAGCTAACTAGCCTAGCTCAAAAAACTAGCCATGTCGCTAGCAGGTTAAGCTACTTCTGAACCATACAGTTGATTTTCTGAAACTTTTCTGGTAAACATTTCGTGCATTTTACATGCTTACTCTTGGAACTACATTAAAACTACTGCTTTTTAAGAAGCACAATCTTTTAACATGTAATTCTTTTCATGACTCGGGTTTGTAAAGTCAGAGAAATAATCTGCATCTGTGCAGCTGTCAGGTTCTCCAGCACCAAGCGTAACAGGAAGTTCAGTCCTTCTGAAAACTGAACAGCTTCATGCTTAGAAAATCAACTCAGCTGATTTTATAAACTAAGCACAAATAATGAAGCTTGAACACATTTAAAAAAATGTTTTTCATGTTTTGTTACATTAAAAACACAAATTTCTCTGGATTTTATGCTTTAGACCAAGAGGAAGTAGAACAAAATTGTAAAGTAGGTATTTAAAAAAAAGTATCATGAATAAAATCTGAAAAATAGTCGAACCACATGAACTTTAACTCACTTGTGGTTTGCTGCACGTATTGTAGGCAATGCATGTAGAAAAATGTGTTTGGGTTTGATGACACCAACACCGGAACACACACACACACACACACACACACACACAGTGACACACGGTGACACACGGTGGTGGCTGCATCATGTTGTGGGGATCATTTTCTCCAGAAAGGACAACAAGCCCAGGCCAGAGCAGACAGGTTGCTAACATACACAAATACTGAAGACTTCCTCTAAAAACGCTTATAAATGTTTATTTTAATATTATGTTACGCACAATCAGAAGCTAATATCTAGTTTCCTTAGCAAGGAAAATTAAATGACTAGCATTCTCTGCGGGTGTTTCTGGTTCCAAAGCTGTATTTTCTTAGATGTGCTTGAATAAAAACAAAATCCATGAATGTTCTGTAAATGTTCTGTAAAATAATGCGGACTTACGTCCCACAGAAACACCTGCGAACAGGCGCAGGCCGCAGTACAGCCAGAACGACGGCGGACGGTTTCCGTCGCGGTTTCCATGTTTTCGGTAGAGACGCTTTCTGATCAGAGAGCGGCTTCAGGGAAACAGGTGGCGTCCGTTCTGCACATGCGCAGAACGGACGGCGGCTGGGCTTTTCCCCTAAGCGTTCACGGACAAAAACAATGTCGGATAGCTTTATGCTAAGTGTGCTACTTCACCTGTTCGGTTTAATGCAACTTCTGATACTACATATCTATGTTACGTGAGCATTTTCTGACTCTTTGGAGGCGGGTTTGTGTTTCAGATGTTAGCTAACGGTCTAAAGCGGAGGCGCGTTTCGACTACAGGCTGAAGCCACAGCGCCATCCAGCGCCCCGGCATGACAACTACAGCAGATTTAACGTCTAAACGGGGAATCAATATCCGAGAATACCGACAGTTTCCAGACAGCGGTCTTAACAGTTTTCTTCTATTGTCTGATGGTTTATCACATAAAACCCTCATAAATACTCCGAACTCTGCTGAGTCCTCAGGATGGTGCTTTACAGTCTCGTCCAAAGTGATTCAGCGGGTGATGTAACAGAAATGCTGCTGTATGTGACACCCAGACAGCTATTTATACCGCTATCAGAGGCTCTGATGAGCCGGACCACGAGCACTCCAGCCGGGCTGGGAAAGGGATGCAGAAACAGGAAGTGACCTAATTTCTGCTCTGAACTACTGATGGAGACGCAGCTGGTTCTGGTTCTGGTTCTGGTTCTGCAGAACCCTCTTCCTCAGTGTTTCCTCACATCTTTCTGCCTTCATCACCCCCTGCTGCTGCTTCCTGCAGGTGTGTGTGCTGCAGACACACACCGACACGCAGTCCCACCCCGGCGCTCATGTCCAGACCTGACGGCGGCTCTGCAGGTACCGCCGCGTTGCGTAAGCAGCTGGGCGCAGAAACAGGCGGGGGACGCGCGGAAAATCACCCTCAGCTCCATGTGACGCTGCGTCCCGCCATCATGGCTGACCTGTGAAATAATCACGGGGTTTTTTTTTTTTGTTTTTTTTTTTCTTCTTTTCATTGCGTGCACGCGCACACGCACACATTCCGGCACTGCACTTCCTATCAGCCGCTGTGATGCAAAGCTGCTGTCGCCACATCACGAAATGGCGGAACTCGCTCCTGTTGCGGTTTTCATCGCTGTTATTCCGCCGCGTGCGTGAGTGCGTGCGTGAATCTGTACGAGAGAGAGGAGAGGAAGTGCGCGTGCGTGCATTTGATGTCTTTGTGCAAAGTGTCAGTGAGGAGCTTAACATCTGCCCCACATAGTGCAGACAAGAGCGGCTTTGATCGCGCACGCACGCACGCACGCGCGCATGCGCGCGCGGCAGCGGCAGCTCTGGGCCTCATTACATCACGTCCCAATTGTTCAGCAGAAAACACCAAAACAGATCCCACACCGATACATCTGATCACCGACCTGATTTCCTCAATCAGCGTCCTCACGCGCACGCGCTCACACACAAGCGTGGGGTAGGCGCGCGCGCGTGCACGCTGAAAGCGCATTTGGAGACACATCCACTGTGAGGTTGGAGAGGGATGGATGGAGAGCTGAATGAGGAGGAGGGGAAGAGGGGGGGGGGAACAGGTGTTGCACATGCACGCGCTCACACAGGAAAAGGACACGCGCGCGCACACGCACAGAGCGAGACATTTACCCGTAGTGCAGACAGGTCTATCTCATCCAGACTCCGCGCCGGGGAGTCGCTCGCCATGGTTCCGTCGGTAGAAGCGCGACTCAAGATGGAAGCTTCCTCAACGACCATCGACCGGGAGGTGATGAAGGCTCGCTCCTCTTCACCAGGCCGGAGCGCCGAACCCCCCCACCCACCCCCGACAGGAGCCCCGAAAAATCCCGCTGAAGGCGACGCCGACCGGAAGAATGATCGCTCCGGGAGGCGCGCAGCCCGCAGAGCCGAGAGGAAGAGGAGGAGGAGGAAGAAGAGGAGGCGATGTGCGCGCAGCTCCAGGTGCTACATGCTGCTCGGAGCGCCACAGCCCGTCCTACATGCCTTCATCCAGAACCGGGACCGCGGAGGACAGATGCGTACAGGAGCAGCGGCCGAGGCGCACTGAGGAGGCGCGGCGGAGGCGGCGCGGCGGAGGCGGCGCGCTGGCCGGGAGTGGCCAGAGAGGAGGCTGCGCTTCACGGGGAGCCGCCCACCGCGACAGGCCGCACACACCTCCACGGAGCGCGGCGGGACCGGGCCGAGCCGCGCAGCCGCACCAGCATAATAAACCTCCAGCTAAAACTGGGCGCTTCATTCAGAGCAGAAACAGGCTGGGGAGGGGGGCCCTTCAGACTGGCGTTTCTAACATTTCCACCTCATTTATGACTGAACTCAGAAACAATATAATATAATATAATATAATATAATATAATATAATATAATATAATATAATATAATATAATACAAGCTGAAACCTGCAGCATAGAGTCAGTAATAAAGTGAGTGAACAGCTGCATAAAAACTGGCTTATGGTTTATAAACTGCTTATAAACCATAACTACACATTATTATTATTAGTGTTTACTATTATAAACATAAACATTATAACAATAATCTCCCAAAATACTTGTTTATTTACAATAGTAGTAGTAACATTATTGTCATTTTGGAATTACATGAATTAAAATCTGTGTTATTATTATATTAACAATAATGATTCTGAAAACATCAGTGACTAACAGATCTTTCTCCAGCTGGGGGCGACGCCCCGAACCGCCCTGAGGTCGCCGCCTTCTGACCAAATACCTGCAGAGAAAGGAGGCGTCGCCACGGCAACCTGTGGAGGTTTTATTGTCTTCATCCACAAATCAACAATTGATTAGTTTTGTTCTTCTGCAGAGTTCAGACAAGATGAAACAGAACGCCAAACAGAGTTGCTCACGGCGGCAACGTGTTGGAGCAACGCGGCTCTGATTTGTTCTTTTCTGGACTTTTCTTCGTTTTGTCTCGTTGAGGCGCTGAATGTCGGAACAGTTAATCCCTCTGATGTCAGATGCAGCTGGAGCTCTGCTCTTACGTTTTTTTACGTTTGGACAGTTATGATTTGCAACCATGGCAACAAAGTTTTATTGTTACAATGCGAAGGAGCTGATTAGCATCTCAAAAGCTAAACTAATACCTGACCTAGAGATTTAAACTGGAGCAGAAAAAGCTAATGAGGCGGATTAGCCGAACCAGCTAACAGTTGATGCTAGCAGTCTTCAGTCAGAGGTCTTTTCAGATATATTGGAAGCCTGACTGCTAGTGGAGATCCTCCCTGCCCACAACATTTCATCTCATTTATTTGGGATAAATAAAGTGATTTTGAACTGAACTGACCTCCAGGCGACTGGTTTTATTGTTGCGATCAGAAGGTGACGTCAGGCTGAGGCCTCAACAATAAATAACTCAAACCTTCAGTAGCAAATGGTTAAATTTACCTTAGCAGGTTTTTTTATAGAATCTTGTTTTCTAGGTTTTAGAAACTGTTGTGTTTCTCTGGATCCACAGGCTGCGTCTCCATTAACCAGCCAGTCACCTGATCAACAGCCGGATGTTACTACTGGTGGAAATGAAGAAGAGGAAGAGGAGAGGAAGTAGAAGGATGATTGTTTTTGTTAATAACTTGTGTCATTCTAATGAATCTTCTGTTAAATCACAGAAATGCTGCATACAAACTGTTTACCTCCGTCGAGCCACGATCTTTAATGAACAAGCTTATATGACTTCAAATTCATTTCTTCTTAAATTATACTACAATTTCGAAATGGTGTTTTTTGACATCAGCAGAAAATAGAGGAAGGTTTGTGCATATTGACAAGAAGCCATTGTTTCCACCGTGCTGCAAGGCTAAAGGCACAGAGTTGATTAAAATCAGTTTTTCTATCATAAACATGTCAGTTTTGACCCTGAATAACAACCAGCCACCAGGAAAACTCAGACATCTGACTTCCTGGAAGGGATCAGTGTCAGATCGTCCTCATGTTCAGGCAGGTAGAAGCAGCTCAAAAACAAAACAAAAGCACAGACTGTGTTTCACCTGGTTGGTGGAGATAAGACCGGGAGAGACCCAACACCTGAACGCACCGCCGTGATGCTTTCACTACAGTCTGCTGCTGGAGTTCAGGCCTCAGAGTCGCAGGTCCGATCATCTCCTCTGTGGTTAACCGACTGGCCTGCTGTCATCACGTTCCTTTGGCTCCACCTAGAGGCAGAGCTGAAAACTGCAGCACGCAGTCAGTTATTCAGTGAATAACAGCGCTGCTATTAAGAGAAGAAATAAACCATAAAAACTGGCTTATGGTCTATAAACTGTTTATAAACCATAAACTGGTTAGTAAACTGTTTATAAAAGACAATGTGAACAGAAACTCTGCAACCACAGAAAAAACATTTTAAAACTTCAAGGAAAAATGCTGAAATGTCAGGAAACGATAAATCAAACCAAAAAATTACAACCACAGGAAAAAAAAAATGCTGTTGCAACTTCAGGAGAAAATGCTGCAACCGCAGAACAAATTGCTGCAACTTGGGGAAAAATGCTGAATTTTCAGAAAGAAATACTGAAAGTGCAAGAAATAAAAGCAAAAGCCGAAAAAGTCGCAAATAGCTAAAACAAGTTTAAAACTTTACAAACTTGTTCCTCCAGACCGCTAGGGGGAGTCAACAGCCAGATCATTTGGGACCAGACAGAATTTCATAATTTATATATTTTTAGACTTTGTCTTTTACACTATAGAACAGCAGCAGATTTACAAAGATATGACCTTCTCATGACTCCCCCTAGTGGTCTGGAGGACTTCTGTTTTGTTTGAAGGAGGTTTGCAGGATTTCATATTTTTTGTTTTTGCTACTTGTGGGATTTTCTTCTGCTTTTATTTCCTCCGGTTGCAGCATTTTTCTGCTGCATTAGTTTTTTTGTGTTTGCAGATTTCTGCCGCCGTGACCTGAACCAAAGTTAAGTCATGATTTACCAACCTGGACGGTTCAGATCAATTTTTATCCCCAGAATTTAATCAGTCATCCAAAAAACTGAATTTTGCTCCTTTAAATGTTGCGAACGGAGTCAAGAAAAGAAAAAAACAAATGCGAGAAATCTTCATTTTAATGCGATCAAACCTTCATTTATTGAGACCAACGTTTCACCAGAGCAACATGACGGGACGCCGAAGAGCAAGAAAACAACAGTCTGTGCAAATAGTGCATTTCCATAGAGAAACAGGCAGAAGAGAGAAAAACAGTCAGATTCAGAGCGACTGCAGCCCGAAACAGAAAACCTCTGCTCAGTTTGTGCAAAGCTGCAAGAAGTCTTGACTTGACAGAAAAAACCAACTGGAGGTAGAAACACAGAGGTAGCATCACGGCTTCAGGGAAAACTCTCAGGGTCATGCTGAGGTCAGCTGGAGGTCGTGGCAACAGGCCGGGGTCAAGCTGGCGGCTCCATGCAGATAAACGCCACAGAACTTTTGCGTTACAGTTTAACCTGGAAAAGCCGCAGCTGCTTATAAACAATGGCCGCTAGAGGGCAGCAAAAACACTCAAATTTAAAGGGTTAGGATAAATCTTTAATTTATTTAGAAGAGAAAATATTCCTCATCAGAATGGAGCTTCATATTTACAATCTTTTTATTGCATATATTTATGTTGGTAAATTTCATTATTTAATACATTTATTGTTTTGTTATTGGAGTGTTGCAGCAAACGTTCGCTCAATATTAACATTTTAAATGTACAGTAGAATGACAGTCTGTTTATGTCTAATAAAGATGGCATCTATATTTAAAAAACAAAAAAGCAGGAAGAAACCAAGATTAAATTAAAATTGAAGTTTAAAGGAAAATGTTTTTTTTCTTTCAGATTTTCTTTTGTATTTTGTTGTTTTTTTTATTTCAAATTTTCAGATTTAAGCAATTTTAACCCAGTTACAGATTTATTGTTTTAAATATTAGTTTTCCAGATTCAAACCTTTGTTTACAACCTTCCAATTTCAAGCTAACGCTAAGCTAGTTAGCTTCCGTTTTCGTTATCAAGAGCCCAGAGAGGAACGAGGCTGGAGGGAAAGAAAGTTGTACAATTTGTCCAAATTAAAAAAAAAAAACATACATTGATACCCAAATACCTCCAAAACTGATACAACATAAATAAATAAATAAAATCTTCAACAGAATCACATTAACTGTCAATATCTCAGATTTTTGTGATTTTAGGTCATTCTGCTGCCCTCTAGCGGCCAGAAAGTGGCTGTACAAACCAATATAACTATTTAATACATCAGTTTCGCTTCCGGACATCGAAACAGCACCGGACTCTTCATGCAGCACAACAACCGTCTGTTAGTCTGAGAGGCAAAATGTTGGTTTATTTTGAGAAGAAAAGCTATAAAGTGATTTTATTTGAGATAAAGTTTGTAAAACGATTTCTGCCCAGAAGAATCGCGTCACAGTAATCAGAGAAATCACGAGTCTGGCGCCCGGCTTCCGGGGGTTTTGGCACTTTTAACAGAATTACGATCAAATTTCTGCCGTTTTTAGTGTTGAGCTGCGTTTCCCAGCCTGGACGTTGCATAGTGTTCGCAGGAGCAGAGCTGCACAGTCAGTATCCAACCAGGAAGTGGGTTTTCAGGCACTGAGGAGCGAAACGCTGCGACTGCTGGTTGAGTTTCAACCCAGTCAGATCCAATGATCGGAGAGAAAACCGACAGATGTTGTGGAGACATGAAACCTGCCACAGGCTGAGGACGTTTGGGAGTTTTTGGCTGTTTGAGCGAATCGGGCCGGTTCCTCCTCCTTCCTGGAGACGTTGATCGGAGTTTGGAGGATTTGGAGACGGCGCTGTAGTGTGGGGTCCAGGCTTGCAAGTCGATTCTGTCTTTGGCACAGCAGCTGCTTCCGTCAGACTGGACCTCAGGCGGGTCGCCTCGCCGTCATCGGACTCAACCAAAACCACAGAACTTCGTCCGGAGCAGAAGGAACGGCTCCCGGTCCAACACGGCGGTCAGGTCCAGACCTCCATGGGGACCATGGCCTCCTTGCAGCCGATGGGCGGCAGCAGGTTCTGTTCGCTCATGAACTGGAGCGGGAACTGGACCAGGAAGCCGCGGATCTTCTTCAGCTCCTCCTGGGCGCGGGCCGGGTCTTCTCGGGCCAGGCCCGGTTTGGCCAGGAAGCCCTCCAGCTCCGAGATGTTCCGCACGTCGCTGGACGGCAGGCAGCGGAAAACCTGCAGCAGGCGGAGAGAACGGTCAGAGCGGCGAAGGGTGAGGAGGGGTCCGTTACCAAGGAAACACCGATACCGGTCCGTTACCAAGGAAACACCGATATCGGTCCGTTACCAAGGAAACACCGATATCGGTCCGTTACCAAGGAAACACCGATATCGGCCCGTTACCAAGGGAACACCGATACCGGCCCGTTACCAAGGGAACACCGATACCGGCCCGTTACCAAGGGAACACCGATACCGATACTTTTTATCATTTAGTGCTGATTTTTCTGATTCTTCTGACTTTTAGGAGTTTTAGTGTTTTTCCATTTAATTATTTTGTTATAACTTTTAGTTCTAAGTGCCAAAAAAAACTACTTTAATAATAAATTTATATTATAAACATACGGAAGGCGATTAGTGCCACTGGGAATAAAAGGGATTTTAACATTTGAGCTCAGAAGATTCAAGTCAAAACTCTGGAAAAAAAAATCTGAGAAAGAAAGAAAAAAAATTAATTCTGAGAAAAGAAATTTCAGAGCTTCTCTCATATTAAACGTTTCCTAATTTGTAATCTGACTCATTTTGGGTTTTCAGGAAACTTCAACATCATTTAAAGCTAAAAAAAACTCCTGGATCCTCCAGTTAAAACCCCAAAACATGAAACTGGTCATGTGACTCGGCGTGGTTTCCATAGCGACAGCCCCACCTTCTGGTAGATGGAGGCGTTGCGGGCGCAGGTGGCCATCCAGGTCTCCTTGTAGAAAAGTTCGCTGATGGGATCGGAAACGTCGATGGACGGATCGGTGTTGGCGCCGAGGATCATCCTGAGGAAGAGCAGACAGGAAGTTCAGACACGGAGGAGCATCATCAGGCAGGAAGTTCAGACATGTCTGATGACTTCCTGTCTGAACATCATCAGACAGGAAGTCACCTTGAGATTATAGACATGACATCAGCAGAATACAGTCAGAAAATTACAGATCTAGTTTTAAATAGCTAGTCTCAGTTCGTGTTTCCTTCTTCCGCTCAGTCGTTTCCTGAATTATTTCAAAGTTCTGCTACTGAACATTTAAGGAAACTAACGTCACCTGGTCGGACCCTAATCCTCTACACTAAGAAACGAACGCCATCGTAGCGTGAGCTTTTCTTCTCTGAATAACTGGCGCATTGTGAAGCCAAACTGTGGAAGTTGAGTCAGAATGAAAACCCGACCGTTGTGCTTTTCCCCACAAACGTTCGTACCTGAAGCACTCGAGGCGAAGCTGCAGGGCGAACTTCCCGGCCCGGTACGGCCGCCCGTCCATGACGGCGTCCACCGTCTCAGAGTCCTCCACGATGACGGCCACCTCGCTGTCCCGCTTCCCCAGCATGCTGCGGTCGTTGATGTTGGCGGAACCTGCAGACAAACCGGATCCGGCTGAGCTCGGCGCCTCCCGCGAGGCGGCGGCGGCGCCCGCCCGGCGAAGCCTCACCGATGATGACGGTGTTGTTGTCGGCGATCAGCATCTTGCTGTGGACGTAGATGAGCTCGGTGACCAGCGTCCCCTCCAGGTCGGCGTGCGTCCGCAGGCCGGTGAACGAGATGAAGTTCATCCACTGATCCCCCACTGCAAACACGACAGACCCGAGTCAGGCTGGAACCGCCACCGGACAGAACCGCCACCGGACAGAACCGCCACCGGACAGAACCGGAGCCAAACGTTTGAGCAGCAATTCATTTAAAGACACTAATAAAAGTTTCCAAAGGTCATGAAAGGTCAACCACGTCCCCACCTTCTTCACATCTAACAAATCTGGTGTCAATCAACTCGGCTACATCTGTGCAGCAAAACTTTTGCTTGTGCTGCTTTTTCTTTGAAGATATTAATGACAGGTTAAAGGTCAAAAGGTCAACCAGCCCCCCATCGTTTTAAAAATATTAATAAAAAAGTTTCCAGAGGTCAGAGGTCAACATCTCCTCACATTTACTAAATGTAAAAACTTTGGTGTCAATCCACTCGGCCATGCTGCTGGAGCAGTGAGTTTTATTTCTGCTGTTTTTGCTTTGAAGATACTGACGATGACCTCTGACCCCTGCAAACTTCCTCATTAATGTCTTTAAAATGTGGCAGCATCACCGAGGTCGAACCAGACGGCGTCGGATTCTCATCACGGCCCAAAAGGCGGCGCCTTACTGTCGGCTCTCAGCTGGGAGATGATGGAGTGATCGCCTTTGTTCATGGTCCTGCAGACAGAGAAGCAGAGATGAGGATGATGATGGTGGCGATGATGGCGGATCCGCCAGGCGCCGCCTCACCTGTAGTTGAAGTGCATCACCGCCTGGATGGCGCTGCCGCCCCCCGTGTTGATGTCGCCCTCGAAGCCCGGCAGCAGAGGCGTCACCACGTAGACGCGGAACTTCGTTCCCTCCCTGCATCGACAACGGCGAAACGTTACCAACACAGCGGCGCCATCTTGTTTTCATTACATCATTTCCTGCATTTATTGTGATAAATTACAAGAACTTTATTGTCGTAACAATAAAGTCCTGTTGTCTTATTGTCAGAATTGGTAGATTATTAAATAAAAGCATAAAAATATTTAGTTGCTGTGTGCAGTTAGTGACACAAATCACAATTATTTATGCGTGTTTTACAAAGGGAATGTTTTTTAAAGGCATTATTGGTGTTTATGGAGCATAAAAATGTGAATTTTGGGTAACGGATTCTCTTTAAGTCGCTCGCCCTGCTTCAGGTTTCTACCAGCTTCTGTCGTCAGGAAATCTGCAGGTTTTACCAAGTCAAGTTGGCACAAGAGGCTGCACTGCAAAAACACAAACTATTACAGAGTATTTTTGTTTAAATACAAATACCTGATTCCACTTAAAATGAGACGAAGCAAATGTACGAGTAACTTTACAGGAAGATGCTAGTTTGCTTTAAGTCAGTAATTCCTTAATATTGATGATAAAGTTCTGGTTCCACTGGCCGATTATTTAACTTACAACACGGAAAAAATGTCTTTTATAAGTTAAATAATCTGCTAATTAGTAATTTCTCATCAATATCCAATTATTATTGACTTAAAACAAGCCTCTGTCTTCCTGAAAAGTTATTGCTAGTTTAGTTTTATTTTAAGTGGAATCAGATAATTGAACTACAAACTAAAAACTGTTTGGTAAGATTTTGTGTTTTTACAGTGTGTTGTAGACGGAGGTTTTTTATTAAAACAAGCCTGTTAGTTATTTCCTGTGTAAATGTTTTATTCTGTTGATGTTATTTTATTTTAACAAAACATGAACTGAGAATTTTATTGTGAGGCGTTTTTATTTTGTTGTTTATTTGTTTTAGGATAAATTATGAAATGTTGTTATTGTTCTAACTCTTGAATATTTACACTGACATTAATTGTGGTAAAGTTTATTAATGTGCATTGTCCTATCAAATAAATTAAAATAAAATATTTTTTTCCTGATTTGAAATAAGTAAATAGAAATAATCAGATAATTTTCTGTAACTTTAGTGAAGCTGAGAACAGAAACCAAAGTGATTAAAACACCTGATCAACACTTTCATCACTCTGACGCCTTTTATTTCACACACACCTCCAGCCGTGTGTGTGTGTGTGTGTACCAGGTTTGTATATACTTAGGGGGACCTATTTCTGTCTGCAATGTGGGGCTATGGGGACCATTGCTCCTTGTGGGGACATTTTCTTGGTCCTCATGAGGGAAATTGTTGTTTTTGGGTTAGTGGTTAGGTCTGTGATGGTTAGGGTTAGATTAGGATTATGGTAAGGGTTAGGCTGTAGAAAATAATGGAAGTCAATGAGAAGTTCCCACAAGTGATGAAAACACGACGGGGTGTGTGTGCGGGTGTGTGTGTCTGTGTGTGTGTGTGTGTGTGTGTGCCGCTGCGTTTCCTTCACCAGGATGTGAAACAGTGATACATCTGAGCGTCGGCGGTGCGATGAGGCTGAACACACAGCAGGAACACGAGTCATAAAGGGTCATAAAGGGTCGTGACCTCTGACCTGTAAGCCTTTTTGATGCGCTCCGCTATCGCGTCGCCGATCTTGTTGTAAACCATCTTGTTTTCTGCGCAGCTGATGAAGAACTGATTCTGGAAGAGTAGAAAAGGGAAACGGATCATATTTACATATTCTGCATCGTTTATCAGTAATAATGAAGAAAAAACTGAATTTAAAAGTGAGAATCCCCAACAGGATGAGTTCAAACAGTAACTCTGAGTTAAACACACAACTCTCCACTGGCTTTAGCATCACAGGCGTTAAAAATGTGCATGTCTGACCAGTCAGGCTGATTACAGTCCATGCTAAAGGCTAAACGTCGTGATAACAAATGTTTCTGGATAATAAATTGTCCAAGGAGTTATTGCGATGATAATATTGTTGATTTTCAAGTAATATAAGGTATGTATTTTATATGATGCGTCGGCGGATACCTCGATGTAAATGAAGTGCTGGCTGTTCTCGATGGCGTGGACGTAAGCGTTGTGGATGGACTCCTCGTGGTATTTGATGCCAGCTGACCAGTCTGAGGCCGAGCGAAGGATCTGAGGAGAGAGAGAGAGAGTTCACTGAGGAGGACGGATCCGTTTTCATGATCGGTTCTACTGGAACCAGAACTCCATCGTCTCCAGCTGCTGTTCCCCTCCTGGCCTGTGGGGGCGCTGCACCAACAACCACTGAAGGAAACGACACAAAAACCTCTGAAGACGCTGAGAGCAACTTCCTTCTTCACCAGATGGAAACAAGATGGAGGCGTCAGGTTTTAGTGTTGGAGGATTTCTCTTTAGTCTTGGCTAAAGACCAGGAGCCATTTCTGCTGCTAGCGCTAGGCTAGCACGTTAGCTTTGGTTATATTTACCCAGAATGCCAAGAGCTGTAGTCCACTTCCTGCTTTTGGAGCAAAGGAAACTTTTCTTTTTCAGTATCTTCTGTTCCATTTCTAATAAAATGTGACATTTTGAAGCCTGATTTTTTCTTTAAAAGCCACCAAACAAATCTACAGCTACGTTTCAAACTTTCACACCCAGAGACTTTAAGCTATTTTCATTTATCCAATTCTTCCTTTCAGCTACTATGTCTCATCTTTACTGTAAAGTATTTTTTTTAGAGTTAGCATAAAACAAGAAGAAAAACAACCAGTAACTAATCGTTAATGTTTAGGTCACTGTACATGTTTAATGAAACAAAATCAACTAAATTGCATCACAGCAAACATGATAAAACTGCATGCTGACCTGCACTTTAGCAGTGGTGCAGTTGGGGACTTGGTACCGAAGCTCTCCGGCTGTGAGGTGCGACTTGGGCAGCAGGTATGGAAACGACAGCGAGCGATACTTTGGCTTCACCAGCTAGAGGAGAAAGCAGGACCGTAAAGATGAAACAACACGGATGTATCTAAACGTTTTTAAATTAAGCGTTAAAGTCAGTGGCATTACACTGACTTTAACTAAGAGCTCTCTGGCTCTTAGTTGGGTAACTTATCGTCTCTGCCGATGCTAACAGCGCTAACCTTGGTGAAGTTCCACCGCTGGATGAAATGTCGAGCCACGTCTCGCGCCGCCTTCCCGTGGACGACGGACGCGATGTCGTGCCAAGGCATTCTGGGAGTTTTATGTCTGTCTATGAAATCTAAAACAGACGGAAATGGGAATGTAAGTAAAAAGCAGCAGATGAATCCTGCTGGAACGGCGACGACAGAGGAAGCAAACCATCGAAAGGTTTGTCCAGCTGAATCCAGTCCTTGTGCACAAAGTTGCAGTAGTCCTTCCCGTGCCAGAACCTGGTGTCGCCAAACAAATCCCCGACGCCCGTCTGAAGACTTCGCACAGAGCGGCTCCCTGAAACAAAGACACATGGAAACACTGATATTTAACAAACACTTCTGTCTGCCAGAAAATAATAAAATACAAAGTCGCCAAATGGCTCATCAGCATTTTCAGAATGATGAAACAAGAGTAAAGAAAAAACTAAACCAGCTTCCAAAACAACCCGAGTTATTCTGTGTCTGTAAATAAAACAGAAACTTCAAACCAGGAAAATCAACTTCAAAAACTCCAAGCCTGGAAATTTCATGTTCAAGAATCTTGAATTTCTAAGATGGTGAAATTCTGCTGCAACAAGCATCAGGCAGAAAACTGCAGTTAGAAACAAATAACTAAATGTTGATTTGAAATTAAGTTTGACAATGAAAATTACATTAAAAATCTGCATTAATTTAAGAAGTTCAGCTCTGATGACTAAAGCTTGAAATCACCTTCATGTTCAGGGTTTTTACAGCGAGAGAAAAGATGAAAATGATGGAAGAGAAAAACCACAAATCAAACATGCAGAAATCAGCAAACCTGAACGTTTTACCTGAGAACGACTTCATGTACGAGACGTACAATTTTAAATATAAACCTTTTGTTTTTGGCAGGGGGAAAGTAAAACAGCCACTTCACTTCTGAAATAAACATGTCAGTTCAACAGAAAGAGAAACTGCAGAAACTTAACTTTCTTTTCTATTGGTTCTGATTTATATTCATCTGATTGATCTTTTACATCCAGCATTTGTAAAAATAATTTCTAACATCTTCAGTTAAGAACAGAGGTGAATTATAATCAAGTAAAAGTAAAAAATATCCGTTCAAGAAATGACTCAAGTAAAAAAGTATTTGGTAAAAAATCTACTCAAGTACTGAGTATCTGATCAAACGATCAATCAATTAATATTTAAAAATTACATCAGAGGAAAAAAAATATAAAGTTTAGTGGAAATTTTGGTATTTTAAGGATCAAAACGACAGTAATTCATATAAATAAAAAGTAAAATCAGCCAACAGAACATTTTTATAAATCTGTTTCTTTCAACATAAAAACTTATGAAACTTTAACAGAAACTGCAGCAGTGAGTCTGTCTGGAGGATAAAACATGTTTGACTTTCATTCAGAGGGAAGAAAATCCAGAAATTTTACTCAAGCATGAGAAGAGATGCTTCATAAAATTATTCAAGTAAAAGTTAAAAGTACAGCATAGTAAAAATACTCCTAAAAGTACATTTTTCCAAAAAAAACTTACTCCAGTAAATGTAACTAGTTACCATCCAACTCTGGAATTAACATTTTTAATAACTTCAGACTTTAAAGTTTAAAACTCCAATAAAATCCGTTGTACATAAAACATCCAACATGTTTTATTTAATACATGAAGGACTTAATTATAAAATTATAACCTTGAATTCACTCCGTTATAATTTTATTTACCTGAAAAAGAGAAACAGTTTCTCTTGAGTTGTGACGTCATAAAAACCTCCTTTGTTTTGAAAAACAAAGATCAACCTTTGACCCAGAGGACCGAAGGTTGTCGAGTGAAGGTCAAACCCACAGCAGTGCATGCTGGGAAACGGGGGTCAGGTGGCCGTGGTGCCGGGACTCACCGGCCTGGCCGAGAGGCGGCGGCGGCGGCGGCGCCGCCCGCAGCTCCAGCAGCCGGCTGGGAATCAGCGTCTGCTGGCTGTTGATGCTGGACGACCAACCTGAACAGACCGGCCGCAGCCGAGACGTCAGCAACCGGCAACCGGCAACCGGCAACGCAACGCAGCAACTTCCTGCCAACCAATCCTCACATACTTTATATTCCTACATCAGTGGAGTCCAAACTTTTTATCCTTTGGGCCAAAAACGTCCCAGTTTGTAATTAAAACTGAAAAAAATTATTTCTTTAAGACATCTCAATAATATAACAAATAGACAATATTCTAATGAAACAAATCAAGCCTTCATTTTGTAGAAAAGGAACCTGCAGAACATAAGCAGCGTCTCGCAGAGTCACCGTTTCATTTTCCAAAACTTTACTGGGGTCGTTATCCGGTTTTACCCCAACAAACGTTGAGCAGCGCAAAGTTTTACCAGTGGAAGCAGAAATAAAGTTATTTAAAAAAATATTTACTATAAAAATCTGAAATTAATGGTGAATTCACTCCTGTGGACCAACGAGCCAAACAAAATCACCCAGAGGGCCGAACGTGGCCCTCGGACCACGTGTTGGACAACCGTTCCTCTGAAATGGGGGTTCAGATCTTTTTATCATTTTATTTACCTGATTTGGGCAAAAACATTTCTGAAAGATTTACCAAGTCTAGAAAATAATAAAAACCTTTAAAAAGTTATGAGAGTTTGTTTACTTCAAAGGAAAAAATTAATAAAATAGATCAAAAGTTTTAGTTAAACAAAAATAATTCATCAGTTCTAAAAGTTTATTTTATTCTTTTCTCACAAACCGTCCAGCACTTTGGAGATAAAAACGATAAAAACGAACTAAAAAGTTTTAATTCACCGTTAATATAATTTATTATTATTAATTTATAACTTATTACTGGCATTAATAATGTCTACACTTCAGGTGAACTGAAATATATACTTTTATATTTTCAAATGTGTCTCTGTGTGTAGACCTGAGATCAAAACACAAATTTAACAAAAATATTTAAATAAAATAGAGAAGATCAGAGTGGGTCAGAGTGGATCAGAGTGGATCAGAGTGGATCAGAGTGGATCAGAGTGGATCAGAGTGGATCAGAGTGGATCTGAGTGGATCAGAGTGGATCAGAGTGGGTCTGCGTGTTTGGGACTCACTCTCCTCCTCCTCCTCCAGGTCGCTGTCGCTGTCGGCGCGCGCCAGCCCGTGTTTCTGCAGGTGCTTCTTGATGCTCTTCCTCGTCCTCTTCATCCTCCCCTGACTCTTCAGCTTGGGCTGATCTCTAGAGTCCATCACCGAGAAAACCTTGTTCTGGCCGCCGCCGCCACCGGGGGGCGCCGCCGAGCTGGAGGCCGCAGCCTGAAAGCCAAGAACCGCAGAAGAGAGTTTGGGTGAAACTAAAACAGGACAAATTTGGTCTGATTTAATGCAAATGCAGCGTCAGGTTATAAGAAGGTAATAATGATATTATCAAAGATCAATAAACTTCTGACATTTAACACTGGAAGAAATTTAAATATCCAAAATAAATGAACAAAACATCAAACGCAATCAATCATGAAGAGAAACTGGATATTTGTTATGAGTGTGAGAGCAGGAGGGCAGAATAAAACCACTTCAACGTAACTAAAGTCAAAGTAAAAACTATCCGTCCAAGAAGTTACTAAAACAATAAAAGTTTACTGAGATACCGAGGAGCTGATCAAATCACTTCATGTTTAAAGTTACAGAATCAGACGGACCAAAATATAAAGTCAAGTGGAAATTTGGATATTTTAAAATGTTTCCAAATCAGTTTCTTTCAGTAAAACTTCAGAAACTTTAACAGAAACTTCAGGTCTGTGTAAGAAAAGAGTAAAAATACTTAAATTACTGAATAAAGTAAAAAGTTCAGCGTAGTAAAAATAAATGTTTTCAAAAACGTGAGTGCAGTAACGTAACCGTTTAACCCCCGTGTTTCGGATCGATCGTCTATAATCGATGGTCGCGGTTCTCCTGACCTGCTCCAGGTGTGCGAGCGTCACGCTGCCGATGTCGGTGAGCCGATGCTCCCGGTCGTCCCAGCGGCCGTACGCCAGGTCGATGCCGCCCACGAACGCCACCGACTGGTCGATCACCACGATCTTCTCGTGATGCGCCCACAGGTAGACGGCGGAGGAGACGTGGTCGGGGTGCCGCATCACCTGGGGACAGACGGAGCGTCAGACAGGAAGCGGCGGCGCGGCGGCGACCTGGGCGGGAAGCGGGTCGGACCTTGATGTTGGGGTGGAGGCGCAGCAGCGTCCGCTTGCTGTAGCCGGAGTTGATTCCCAGAGCCAACTCCACCTCCTTGTAGAGCATCACGAAGATCCGAACGCCTTGTTGCTGCAACGGTTAAAACGGGTCAAACTGGAGGTCCGGGGGCCACATCCGGCCCGCCACGGCGCTTCATGTGGCCCCTCAGGACTCCAGAGGGACACATGATCACAGCCTTTCAGACCAAACTCGACTTTATCAAACCAAGTTACATCAATCAGTTCCTCCAGGTCTTTGCATATCAACAAACCGCCTCATTTACCTGCTAAAATGATCAGAAACATTTTGTTTACGTGACGCCGACTCCCACCTGATGCGGCGGGTCACAAAAAGTCACATTTACAATCTCAGTCGCTAATATCTCAAAACTTAAAATATTTCTAAGTTTGCGCTACAAAGTCTTTGATTCTGAAGGGAATAAAATCCTGGAAACAATCATGAAATCCTGGAGGAACTGATCAGTTTGAAAAGAGGTTCAATATTATTTAATTGTAAGCTAACTTATCGCCTGCAGAGACAGCTGACTATTAATATTTTATCAGGTTTTATCGATAGATTCTGGAACAAAAGCGTCGCTGAACGTGGGTCGGTTTGCTTCTCGTTTCCGGGTCCAGACGATCGGTTTGGACTGAACGCGTTTGTCGCTCACCGCTTTGCGCTTCAGGATGCAGTCGAGACGCCATCGGTTTCCCTCGACGACCGGCCTCTTCAGGAAGATCTCTGGACTCAACCTGCAGCACGAAGCAGGAAACCGAATGCAGTTCAGTTCGTTTTCAGACTCTTTTCTCTCTCTGCTCATCCTGATTCCACACATCGTTCTAATTACAATAACAGTTATTATGATAAATAAAAAACTACAAACTAAAGTTAGAAGCAATAATAAATACATAAAGGTAAAAAATTAAAAAGGAAAGAATATCTATAAAAAACTAAACAAATCATTAGAATGAAAAATAAAAATATTTAACCAAAGTAGAAAATTAGACATAAAATAATAAAACAAAGTAAGAAATTAAAACAAGATGAGGTAAAATAAAAAATCTATTCCTAATCTTATTTTCCCTCGTCATCCATTCGTTCCCGTCTTTTATTTTTATTTTTCCTCTCAATCAGAGCTCAACTCCTGCTCTTTTGTCTCATAACTGTAAAACACGGCTGCTACGTTCAGCCGCCGCGTTTTTCTGTCCGTTAACGATAATCTGAACCGCCGAACCACCGAACCTCGGACCCGGCCGGGCAGAACCCTGAACCCGATCCGTCTGGAAACCGCCTGAACCCACTCAACTCTGACACCAACGCAGCTCAACTCACCACCAGTCGGTGATGAAGATCTCCTCCTTGGCCTCCTCCAGAGCGTCCGCCACGTCCTCCATGTAGGTCTTTCCGTTCACATACCTGCAGGAGACGAAGCAAAGCTTCAGATGATGATGTCACTGCTTTGTCAGCTTCTGATTGGTTCTTTCAGAATAAGTGAGGAACCTTAAAACAGGTGGGCCTGTTTTAAGGTGGAAGTGGAGAGAGAATCATTTTGCTCAGTGAAATCAGGCCTGTTAGGATGAAAGGAAGAGGCCATTAACCGGACGAAGCTACACTGAAAAAAATCTAAACCTTACCGGGAATTTGGGTCAGTAAATTAGGGACGTTGTAGACAGAGAGTGATAAGTACGAGGAGTCATTTTCCACCAAAGAAACAAAGATTTGAAAAGTTGAAAAGATGCTAGAAAAAAACATTACATTTGGGACTAATCTCAGAAATTTTGTAGAAAAAAATAATAATAAAAAAATCAAGGAAATTTCTAAGTTTTAAAAGTCAAACATTTTCTAGAAAAAAAACTGACATTTTGAGAATAACCACAGAAATGATCAGGAAAAAACAATCAAAAAACAAGGAAATGTTGGAAAAGTCAAAGGAATTACTAGAAAAACTCAGAAATTTTGAGATTAATCTGAGAAAGTTTTTGGAAAAAAAAGGGAAACTAAAAATGTGAAAATTTGCATCTTAAATGAGCAACATTTTAATTTCAAAATCCATTTTTTGCAGCTAAATTACTGAATGAACAGACATATGAGCTCAACAGCAAAGATATTTACTGTTTTTAATCTGTTATTTAGGTTAAAGTTGTTTCGTAATCCATTGTTGTCGATGTGCATCAGATTTAGGGGCGTACCAGAAACAACTGAATTCTAAGGTTCCACTCAGAACATTTGTTTACATATGAAAAATAAAGTGATTAATTCCATTAAAATGTTCAACACATTAAAATTAATTAATGAATCAAAATTTATAAACCAGTAAATATATCTGGTTTATATTTACATAAATATTTATGTAAATATCTGGTTTAAAATTCTGTTTTCAACTTGTTGGTCATGTGCAGGAGCATAAGGCTTTAACTGACCAACACACACACACACACACACCGGCTGGGCGTCTCACAGCCGGTGTAGAGTTGCCCTCAGGTGGACAGGCGATGAGCTGCTGAGTGTCACTTTCCCTCTCTTTGTGTCGGGTTACAACAGAAAGAATCTTCACTGACAAGACGCATCCTTTAAACATTAACTTTCATCTCTGCACGTTAAAAACAGAAAGTAACCCCTCAGAAACATTTCTGCAGTTTCATTTGTACTTTTCTACGGACATGGACGCGGCTGTAGATGTAAAACTGAAGAATGCAGAACCCGAAGAGTGAAAACAGACTCTGCCGGCTGCACCAGATCTCGTCTAGACTTCTGCTGTAAACCGATGCAGTTTACAGCAGACAGACTCGCCTCCAGTTCATCAAACGCAGATAAAAAAATAAATCCAGCGTAGATTTATTTCATTCCTGAGATCCACGCAAACAGCAACGAACCAAAGTCCGAATCCATGCAGTCAGAATATATTATAATCCTCTAAGTGGTAATAAAAAATAAATCTGAATCATGCAGGTGTTTTTACAGTGAAAGCTGGTTGTCACGGTTACCATTTAGCCGGGATGTTCTCCTCCTGCCTGGCGAAGGACCCGAAGCGGTGGTCTGTGAGGAAGGCGGCGCCGTGCTTCTGGGAGAAGACCTCGATGGCCTGGCCCCACCAGCGGGCGTGTCTGTAGCTGGAGCACTTCAGCACCAAGGACCTGAACAGAACCACACAGAACCGGCTCTGTTCAGAACCGCACAGAACCGGGCCAACTCAACCCCGACAGGGGGACTGATGGGAGGTACGGTATATGTCGGGTCCTTTGTTTTAAATCACACATTTGATCTGTTTTCTGGTGCGTTTCAATCAATACGAAAAAGAGAAAAACTGATATTTATCTATTCTTTCTTTGCCCTATAATAGCCGCGTTTCAGTTAACAATTTTTTATTTTATGCATTTTGTAATAGCGCATTAGGAAAGGTTAATGGGAAAAAAAATCTTAAATTACCTTCAGTCAGTGTAAAAATGCTCCATGTTTCAAATATCACTTAAAAAAATTTTACTTCCTTATTCAACACCTTGAAATTGGGCCTCTGTCTCTTTAAGAAGCTCTGCCTCTTTCTGAAGCTCCGCCTTCAGGAAGTCTTCACAACATGGCTTCTCTATTAACCCTTCAGCAACATTTTTAGCAGTTCCACCAGCTGTTTGCTAATTGCTGCTGGCTAATCTGAAGGAACTGAATGGAGGAGGAGATGCGTCCTGAAGGCGGGGCTAGGTCCACCCAGACGTTTCGGACAGATGAATGGTGGCCATGGAAATTAGAGCAAAACTCCAGGTATGTTTATAATGAGGGAATAACATTATATCATGATAGAAAGCTATAAAAAATACATTTTACATAATACTGCCCCTTTAATTCGCTAAGCAGGAGATGGAAACAAATCTGTCGAATAAGTTCTGACGTAGTTAACGTCCTGTGCCTTACCAGAGGCACCAAACTCAGAGGATTCCCTCCATTTGTCTGCAATGTTTGGTTTAAGCTAGTTTGCAACCTCTGCTTCTCGTTTGGAGTCAACGTCTGATGAAATTACACTCGTTTTGCTCCAACGAGTCCATCTGCTCCAGCAGATGGATTCAAAAGAAAAAGTTCAGAAACCTGGACAGGCTGTTGATGCGGAGGCCATGTTTGGTTTCTGTCTCTTTGGAGTCCAACTTGACGCTGAACTCTTTGTCGAACAGCATCACGAAGGAGATGGCACCGGAGTCTGGCTTCATGTACATCAGGAAGGAGTCTTTCACCACCAGCCAGCTGCACACACAGAAACATCACGCAACGTTAGGAATAAGCTCCACGTTCTCCTCTGATCCATGAAACTGTTACCAGCTAAAGCCAAAGCCTTTAAAATTCATTATGTCCCATTTTTAATCACAGGAAAATGTGTGTTTTGTCCAAACTTCACTATTGTGTGAGAGCAAATGAGTTGGGACTAAGACCACAGCCCTGCGGCGCTCCACTGTGGATCCACGCTGATGTTTTGTGGTCTGTGTGTAAGGAGGTTTGTTTCTGGTGCTGGTTTAGCAGCTAGCTAACAGTTTGTTTACCACTTCATGAGGGATTATTGTGCTAAGCAGAACAGAAAGCCAAAGCTCTAATATGCAAAGTCGACCTTTATGCAACAGCCTTTAATAATCTTCAGGTATCCAGGCAACAGAGTTTTTTAACTCTTCAAAATATTTTTTTTTTCTAGTGGGAAGTTATTTTCCAGCAGCTTGCAGGCTTCCGACCATGTCAGACCGTTTCTGTCTGAATAACAACAAGCTGTGGTTTTATTATACCTGGAACTGTTTATTACTGTTTGTCATCTGCAGCTCTGCTTGTTTAATAAAATCAGTTTCCTGCCTCTGTGAGAGCAGGAAAAGCAAACAACGAGCAGAAAGAGGAGGAGGAGGTGGAGAAAGAAGAGGAGGAGGAGGAGGAGGAAGAGGAGGAGGAGGAGGAAGAGGAGGAGGAGGAAGAGGAGGAGGAGGAGGAAGAGGAGGAGGAGGAGGAGATCAGCTGATGTTCAATCATCTGCAGTTATTTCAATATGACCCGTTTTGACGGTTTGGTTCTCTGTGGTTCTGTGAGGGTTCGGTTCTGTGTGGGTTCGGTTCTGTGTGGTTCTGTGTGGTTCTGTGAGGGTTCGGTTCTGTGTGGTTTCGGTTCTGTGTGGTTTCGGTTCTGTGTGGTTCTGTGTGGTTCTGACCGTTTGGACCAGTGGTAGCAGATCTTGCTGCGCCCGCAGCAGTTCAGGCCGGGGAAGCGATGGCCGCCAGAACGCTTCAGCACCATTCCTTCCCTGGAGAGTCAGAAAACAAAACGTCTTAGAAACAATTCAACTAATTTAGATTTTAATGAATTTAATCTTCAACATTCACTGTGTCTCTATTTGTGATCCGATTCTTTACTAACCGGCTAAGTGGATTCATCAGTATCCATTCGTTTTTATGAAAAGTGGGAAACGAGCAGCAAATGTACCAAACTAAACTAAACTCTTCATCTGGGTTTTCACATCGGCTGCAGATAAAACATTGAATTTGGAGTTTAAAATCCGACCTGCTGGTTTCCAGGTGATCAGATCAGCAGCTGAGCTGCTATTAGCTTTAAAATCTAAACATCTTCATATGAACCTGAACTTCAGCTGAAGTCAAACATACATGGAGGAAAGTTTATCCTCCATTAAAAAATAAATGTATTGAAACTGTTTTTCCAAAGTGATCAATAAAAGAAACGACTCACAAATGAGTCATTTTACAAACTTTTCACTTCTATTGTTTAGTTTTGTTGATTTTTTTAATGTTGGCGAACTTTTAAATAAGATACTTTAGTTAGAAATGTAAATGTAAACATCCGTTTAAAACAGTAAACTTACAATCCTTTGGGACCTAAATCATGAATGAAGGAAAGTTGGCTGACGTCTATGAACTCCATCTGAAAAAAGGAGAAAAAACTCACTAATTAAACCGTCGACTTTGTTTCATTTCACGTTAGAAAGCAGCACATGACATGTTTCAGAGCAGCCGGGCTCTAAAACCTGCAACTACATATTTTGATCAGGAAACTGAAGAACGTAATCTAGCAGAATAAAACATTATTTTAACTCAAAGTTTCTGCAGATTTCCTCTAAATATGAGTGAATATTTTCACAGCAGATCTGGGCTGAAGCTGCAGAAGCTTTAATAAGCCCCGGGTCTAAGGTGCGCTGCGTACCGTGGCGTGGCAGCTCCTGTACATCGGCATCTGCAGCAGGTTGTTCAAGTAATCCTCAAGTTGTTTCTGAAACAAAAACACCAGTCAATAAAAGCTCAACATACGAGCGACTGGATGAAATCAGAGCCGGGAGGAGAACCTTGCGGCTGGAAACTCCTCCGCTTTGGTTCTTCACTTCTTCTCTGGGCAGAACGGGGATCTCCGCCTTCTCCATCTTCATCGTCGCTCTTCTCCTGATCGAATTACTGCAGAAACAGAGGAAGCGCATCAGACCATCCAGCAGGTTGCTGGTTGACCCGTCAGACCATCCAGCAGGTTGCTGGTTGACCCGTCAGACCATCCAGCAGGTTGCTGGTTGACCCGTCAGACCATCCAGCAGGTTGCTGGTTGACCCGTCAGACCATCCAGCAGGTTGCTGGTTGACCCGTCAGACCATCCAGCAGGTTGCTGGTTGCCGTATCAGATCATCCAGCAGGTTGCTGGTTGCCCCGTCAGACCATCCAGCAGGTTGCTGGTTGCCGTATCAGACCATCCAGCAGGTTGCTGGTTGACCCGTCAGACCATCCAGCAGGTTGCTGGTTGACCCATCAGACCATCCAGCAGGTTGCTGGTTGACCCATCAGACCATCCAGCAGGTTGCTGGTTGCCTGCTCGCCGCGGTTGCAGCAGCGTTACCCTCGTGACGGCAGGTGGAGTCTCCTCAGCGCCTTGTAGGCCCTCAGGTCCCGGTGCAGCTCCACAAAGTGTTTCTCCTTCTTCTTCACCTCCCAGGTGAACTCGCCGTGTTTCAGCTCGATCCTGTACATGGCCGGCGTCGACTGCAACCACACGAACCCAGTCAGTTCACTCTGCATCTGCCAAGCTGCTACGGAAACTTTGACCAAACTAAGTTCAATAAGCTCTTCAAGGGAAAATGACTCCAGACTTAAAGCCGAATGAACACGAAACCTGACAGAATTTATTTATTTACTCTGTAATGTTTTTCTACGTTTGGTTATTTTAACTTTGAATGGGCTCCTCGTTCACCCCGTGCGCCTCTTGCTGCTGGCACAGATTCCCCTGGACCAACATGGGGGCCGGGGGCCATTTGTGGCCCTTGGAACAAATTTTGTGTGGCCCCCAACTGCAGTTCATAAATGCTACAAATCTGACCTCCTGTGGGAACTTTTTATCTTTTTTAGGACGAAAAATTAAATTTTTCTCTTAATAGAAAGTTTTTTTTTTCACCAAGAATTTGTATTTTTATTAGCCGTGTTTTCATTTTAATGTCGTCGCATGAAGATACAAACACCCAGCAACTTCAAAGACATTTATTCTCTTGAACTTGGTGAAAAGATGTTTCTTTGAAGAATTTTACTCTTTGTTGCTGGAAATAGACTAAAAGATTTTATAAACCAAGCAAACTGAAAAAAATAACTAAAAGGTTTGGAAAGTGTCTGCAGTTTATCAAGACAAAAAAGCTACAAAATCATTTTGTGTTTCAAGTGAGAAAAACAAAATGGCTCCCGAGGATTTTCAGGATTCTGGTCCACGTTGGGCCGCCTGTGTCCTCAGCAGTTACTTGCAGTTAAAAGCCAAAGCCAGCGGTTTGCTGCAGAACGAGTGAAAAGTGAAACGGGCACCTTGTTGACGCTCCTCTGGACGGTGTTGTTGAAGCGGTCCTGATTCGACGTGTATCGCTCCACTTCCAAGATTTTGGCGGTGATGGGAGAGGACAGGAAGACCATGGCGTCGGACTCCTTGAAACCCACCAAATTATAAATGGCAGTGAAGGGCAACCGGTCCGCTGCGAGGAAAACAGCCAGCGGTTACAAACCGACGGCAAAACGAAGGGAGGAAATAAACGCGGCGCGAAGGCGGCTACCGGCTTCCGTCGTGGGGAATTCGCCGTCGCCGACGTCGAGATCTTTAGCGTCCAGCTGCTCCATGATGGAGGTCATGTCGCTGGCGACCAGGTGCAGAGTACTGGAGGTCGGCTCGGACTGCCGCAGCATGGCTAGCACTTAGTCTGGAGCCCAGGGCTCACCTGGAGAGACAGGTGACAGCAGGGAGGGGCTCGTTTCAGTCAACCAGAGACATAAAAGCTCATTACAGTGAACCTGTGGAAGAACGATCACTGTGAACGGCTGAAATATACAAACATTTCAGAAAACATCCCATCTAAAACACTTAGAAGCAACAATTTTAATATTTCAAAAGGGCTGCAAGTAAAGATGATTGAAGTTATTGATTCATCCGTCGATTAACTGGATAAAAAACATCTGTACATTCTGCTTGTTTTTAATTTAAGCCCATTTTATACAATATCACAAATACATTGAATAAACAAATAATTCAATTCCTTTTTAAATAAGAAAATAAACATGTTATTGCATAAAATGCAACTGAATAATAAAACCTGCTAAAAATAAATCCTCCTACCATCAACATGTGCAAAGCTTTTCTGCTGGACTGAACATCAATGCAGCGTGAGGCTGATCTGGGGATTATTTCTGGATTAGCAGATTAATAACTAGACAGCAAAATGAGTTTAACAGGAGATGTTTAAGGATTTGGAACCAGGTGAGACTAAAACTCCCATTAAAGGAGTTCAGAGCGAATCTTACTGCACTGCGTTCAAATGAAAGAAACGTCGGTAAAAGAAACAGAATATTGAAAGTGGCGTCTTGAGAAAACATTAATCTACAAACCAGCAGAAAGAAAAACTGTTCAATCCTGTCATTAAAAAACCAAAACATTTAGTTTGTTTAAACTACTTTATCCATAAAGCACTTTAAAAACAGCAGCAGCTGCTGCACAGATCAACAAACCAAAACTCACTGGATTAAAATTAAACTTTAACAACAAAACCTGCAGACGGTCTGATGTCTGGAAAGCTGCTTCATTTTATGATGTTCAACATGAAAAATCTAGTGAAAAGGATAAAATTGTAGTTTTTTAACACGGTTAGAGGCTCATTTATCTGCTAACATCTAAAATCTGCTCAGCTGCTGTTTTCTCTGTGTTTCTGGGTCAGTTTGAGTGAAAATCCCTCGACTCCATCCTTTTCATTCATGACTGAGCTCAGACCCGGTTGACCCGGTTCCTTCTTCCTCCGTGAAACTCCCATGTGTTTTTACAGGGATGTGTTCAGACATGAATCCTGGCGTCGCATCGAGGAGGGAAAGACGGCAGCAGAGAGAAACGGTTGAAAACCAGAATAAACCTGAGAATCATTTATTGGTATTTAACAGCTGCGATTCCTTTGTCACCTTTAGAGCCCAAATACTGGCGAAAACATTTGGGAAGCTTTGAATTTAGGCTAAAATCCTGTCATTTCTCTGCGGTTATACAGACGTTTCTCACGCCGTGGAAACCAAACCGCTTCACTGCAAAAACACTAAATCTTACAAAGTTTTGTGTTTGTTTTCTAGTGCAAATATCCAAGAACAGCTGAAATAAACACTCAAAAATAACTTGTCAGCAACTTTCTGTTAATAGTGATGAGAAAATACTTATTAGATTATTTCACTTACAAGACATTTTTCACATGTTTTAACTGAAATAATTTTTTTCATCAATACTCAGGAATT
The DNA here is from genome assembly GCA_903067095.1 of Girardinus metallicus. Classification (NCBI taxonomy): domain Eukaryota; kingdom Metazoa; phylum Chordata; class Actinopteri; order Cyprinodontiformes; family Poeciliidae; genus Girardinus; species Girardinus metallicus. The sequence goes on along the minus strand of CAEGAE010031805.1, from coordinate 39,525 downwards.
ATTGTCTTAAAACAAGATTCTTTATAAGTTAGTTTTGTCTTATTCCAAGTGTACAAAAGTACAAAAGGAAAGTGACCTTCCTCTTTATTCCTCTTCAATCCTCTTCAATCAGGAACCAAAACCTTTTGGTTCAGTTTGTCAAAGAAACTCATCACCAGGTTTTTTAAGGTTCGTTCTCCTGATAAGTCTTTAACAACACGCAGCCTTCACCCTCCTGACGCTTCCTGTCTGGTTACTGATCACATGAAAAAAGGCCACCATGTTTTTTTTTACCTTCACCAACTACACCGAGTTGGTTTAAAAACAGACAGAAGTTTTAAAATGCACTCGGCTTGTTTTTCATCCTGGTGGATAAACGGTGAAAACCTCCTCAGGTTTCTGTAAAATTCACATGAAAGCCCAGGAAGAGCAGAGCAAACACAAACCGCTGCGCGACCGACCAGAGGCCAGAATCCTGAAGCTTTCTTTGTTTACGGTCTAAAGGATATTCACCGGTTCCCCGTCAGAGATATTTCTGGGTTCCACGGAAAGTGAAATGGTGGTTTTGCTGCTTTCACTTCCTCCTGCAAACCGCAGCAACCAGAGCGAGGAGGAGATCAGCGTTTCAGATCCTCACCGGCATGTTGAAATAAAACCACTGACTCACAAGCAGCTTTTCAGCAAGATAAAGGAATGTCATGTCTTAATATTGATGAAAAAGTTACATTTATATGACTTTTCATACTATTTATCAATGTCTCACTCATAAATAGTATTTTCTCATTAATATTTAGGAATTAATGACTCAAAACAAGTTTCTATATCTTGCTGAGTTTTGTTTTATTTTAAGTTTACCAAGATATTTGAAACTAAACAAAAATACTTCCACCAGTTGAGGCAGATAAAGGTCAGATGAAGGTCAGATGAAGGTCAGAACGTCACACTGAGGAAGTGAAGGTCGACTTGGTAACGATAAATACAACGAAACAAAGTCAGTCACCGTAAAACGCATCTAGTCTGAAGTTCCAGGATTAAATTAGGATATAAAATATGGAGAGTCTGTCGAAGTTATCAGAATAAATGATCAAATTGTTGCTTTTAGACAGTTTTCAAGTAACATAATGATGATGGAATAATAACAAAGCAAGGATACGTTCTCAAATGAACTTTAAATTCTTCTGGAGCTGGAAAACATTTTAAATATTCAAAATAAATAAACAAAACAACAGAAACAACTGAAGTCTCTGCAAACAAAGTTATTGTTCAGGAAGTTGAGACCAAAGCAGCAGATTGGAGACTTTTATCATCCAGTTTGTGGAAGAAAGAGAAAAATGATAAATCGTGATAATGAAAATTATTGAGTTTGTTTTAGTTTATTATGCGATTTAATCGATTTATTGTTTTTTTCCTAGTCATTGACTTTCCAGCAGAAGCTTACAGATTTTATTAACTCTAATTTAAATAAAAATTTCACTTAATTGACTGAATAAAAACAAAAAAATTAATTTCTGGTGCTTCGTACTGTAAAAGCAGAAATCGTAAAAGTGAAAAACAAATCGGCTTCGATGTTAAATCACAAATTAACCAGTTAGTGGGATTTTATTTAACTACGTTTAGATCTGATTTCATCGGCGTTCAGCCTGAAGCGCCGCGGCGAAGCCTCGCCTGGACCTTCTGGTCCCAGTTCATGGATTAATCCTGCCTGGAACGACGCCGCAGCTGAACGCATGAAAAGTGTCTGGAGAACCTGGAACCAGAAGTTTGTGTTTAAAACGGTTCGGCTCCAACGCAGCAGCAGGTCCGACTCCAAACACTTTCCTTGGATCTGATTGGCGGCTAAATCTGGCTGCTAATCTAGATGGAGCCGATGGTTCTGCACACATGAAGAAAAGAACGTGTGTTTGGTGGGTTATTTTTGTAACAGTGGTTCTTGGTAATAAACATGATGTAAAATCTGTTTGTTCAAATTGTGCCACATTTGTTACAGAGTTTGCTGATCCTAACGCCTACGACTGATTCTGCTTCATACTTCAATATTTGAGAATTTTTCTGTTGAACGCTACTAGAAGTTATTTGAGGAAAGTCGCCCCATTTGTGATGATTTTCCTAAGTATATGAGCCTTTTTGTAAATACAGCGTGGAAGCTAACATGCTACTTGTCACCCTATTGGCTGGTGTTTGCAAAGCAACCAATCCAGGCGCTGATTGGCTGGACGCTAAGATGCTAGCTTCTGCGTTAGCGCTAAGACGGTTTCCACTGTGCTTATTGACGCTTATTAGGATATATTTGGTGTTTAAAGTATTAAAACAGGCAGTTAAACGTATTTTTAAAGGAAATCTCAAGTATTTGAGCTTTGATAGTTCTTCTTCTATGGTTATATTTTAGCACCACTTCTGGTGGAGAAAATAAGTTCACAATGGACAGAAGAAGAAAGTAAAAAATATCCAGATATCTGACCCACCATGTCCTCATGATCAGAACAACACCCAGGCGTTGCCTAACAATTGACTTTTCCAAGGGATGTGGACAGTGAATGCTAAGCTAACTTTTAGAAGCGTCGTTATGCCGCCACCTGAAGTCGATTTCTGCAGCTTTCTGCATGTCAGAGGCAGAATACTCCAACATCACCTCAGCAAACTCTGATAGCTGTCATGCAAATCCATGCGGTGCTTTGGGGCCGGCGGGACGCCACAGCCTCCTGCTGGGACGCGTCCGGAGAGAGTTGGGTGTTTGTAATATGCAAAACATGCAGAGCAAACATCCTGAGGGGCTCGATCCTCTGCTGGAGACAGCCGCTCATTGTTAACCCCAGGAAACGAGCGTCTGATCGAACCGGCGGCGCAGAAAATTCAACAAGTCAAGAAGGTCTGAGCCGCCCCTGAACGCCTCATTTACCTAAATCATCAGCAAAAGCATCAGAACTAACATTTATGTTTCTACTTTATCCTTATTCAGCTGCAACACGAGAAGCTCCAGTCAACACGAAACGGGTCAGACGAGAGAAACGCGAGTTCAGGCCTGAAACAGAAGATCTTTGTTTGTAAGTTATGACTCAACGCAAACAGAGGAGCTCCGAGATTTTTCAGAAAATACATTTAAACCAGAGCTGCTGAACTGGGCAGACTGGGAGTGGCCCAGCTCCCAGTGTCAGAGCACAGAAACGCCAAACATTTGGGACTCATTTGTTCAAAACTTCTCAATGGTTTTTTTTCCACAAAATTAATTTCAAGATTTTTTTATATATTTTTTTGCATATAGAATAAAAGATATAAATAGAAATCGTAAAATATTTTTTTTTATTTTCAAAAATTGTGTGAAATGAAAAATTTAAATTTTTGTAAAACTTAAAAAAATAAATGTAAACAAGAAAACAGTCAGATTTGCTATTTTTAAGAAAAATCTACTTTCCATTTTTTCGAATAAATTTAAAAATAAATAGACCATATTTTGGTTATTTTCATGATCTCTATATTTTGCCAACTTAAACAAATGCATGCAGCCAAGTCTTTATTTTAGAAAATGTCTCACTTCCCATCAACTTAAAATAAAAACTAAACAAATAAAAAACATTTTTCATCTAAAGTGATTTTTCTTTCTTTTTTTAACTGAATGAGATAAAAATCCTTCTTTATGTTTCTAGTTTTCATTATTTTGTCATTAATCTTACTTTGTTAAACCATCCAGGCAGAAGCTCATCCAGTTTGTCAAATTTTGCTACCATCTCAGTTCCTTCAAATCTGAGCAACTTTAGAGATTTTTCACCACAGAAGTTGCTTCATTTTTACAAGAAAAAAATCTAAATAAACATTCAGTCACTTTTCTGCAAAGATCTTAGAAAATTAGAAGTTAAATCATTTTTATTTTTGCAGATTCCATCAGAAAATAAGATTCCATCACATTTATTTTTTACGTCTGTCCAGGTTTATGTTTTTCTTTCCAGCCTTTGTGTCTTGCCGTCCTGCAGTTTGTCTGTTGACCAAAACTGTACTCAGTCCAACTAATACTCATATAAAGTATGCATGACCGTCCTGGGATCTTATTCTTGGATAAATATATAATGTGTTTTACTGCAGTTTCATTAGAATCAGATTTCATACGGCTGACAGACCCATGAAGATGAAACTAAGCATTTCAGATTATATAGAAAACCTTAAATTACCAGATTCAGTCAAATAATGACAAATATTCAAAATACAAGCTGGAATAATGTAAAATAAGAATTATATAAAAACATATCAAAGTGGAAATCTATTAATTATTCTTGTATTTATTCTGATTATTCTTATTCAGATCTTTTTTTTTTACAAATATTTAGGAGAAATTTCCAGATTTTATTTCACAGATTTGAATCTGACATCATGTGACCTCAATCACATGACCTTTGTGCGTTGGGAACCGCTGCAGTGTAACACAGGCTGTAGAAAGTATCCAACCAGAACCAGAACCAGAACCAGGGGAACCTTCTCCACAAAACGCTGCACTCTAACGGCTTCAGGTCCGGACCTGGCGGGGCCAACTGGCTAAACTGGAACCACTGGTGATCCCTCTCATTCATCATTCATGGCAGCATCATAATGCTGCAGCTTCGCCTGTTCAGACAGGATGTGTCCAGTCAAATCACAGCACTAAGCAACAGAAGACAACGTCCTGATGTTCAGAGTCAGGATTACATCTCAACCCGACCGAACATTTAAAAACATCTGGCAAGAAATCAAACGCACCGAAAACCTGACAAACAAACCGAAAACCTGACAAACAAACGAACCAAAAACCTGACAAATGCACCGAAAACCTGACAAACGGACCAAAAATCTGACAAACGAACCAAAAATCTGACAAACGAACCAAAAATCTGACAAACGCACCGAAAACCTGACAAACAAACCAAAAATCCAACGAACGAACCAAAAACCCGACAAACGAACCAAAAACCCGACAAACGAACCAAAAACCCGACAAACGAACCAAAAACCCGACAAACGAACCGAAAACCTGACAAACGAACCAAAAACCTAACAAACGAACCGAAAACCCGACAAACAAACGAACCGAAAACCTGACAAACGAACCGAAAACCTGACAAACGAACCAAAAACCTAACAAACGAACCGAAAACCCGACAAACGAACCGAAAACCCGACAAACAAACGAACCGAAAACCTGACAAACGAACTGAAAACCTGACAAACGCACCGAAAACCTGACAAACAAACAAACCAAAAACCTGACAAACAAACAAACCAAAAACCTAACAAACGAACCAAAAACCTGACAAACGCACCGAAAAACCTGACAAACGAACCGAAAACCCGACAAACTAACCGAAAACCTGACAAACAAACCGAAAACCCGACAAACAAACGAACCGAAAACCCGACAAACAAACCGAAAACCTGACAAACTGAAAACTTGCCTCTAAAGGTTCATTTGGTTGGTTTCAGAGCAGATGAACATTTTTCCCCAAACAATGAAATTTTATTTGTACCCAGTTTACGGCTAAAACAATAAATTAATAAGAATATATCGCGATAGATACGTGATCACCATCAATAGGCAGTACATCTGATAGAATATTTAATATTCAACTGAAATCTGATCCAGAACCGCACAGCATTCTGGGAGATGTAGGCCGAGGAAAGATGTTAGCCTCTCCACCTCTCACAGCTAGCTAAGCTAAGCTAGATTGGTGGAATCTACTAACGCTCTCACTCTCTAGTTACCTAGCAACTGTCATTCTTTGGTTACCTAGCAACAACCTGTTGAGTAACGTGCGCAGCAGCAGTTTATTGATTTTTATCGATACTTTCACTGAACAAACAGTGGATAACACAGTAAAACCCGACGATTCGGACAGTTTTGGGGGGATTTCAAACATTCACTGGAATTTATCATTACAACAATAAATCAAAATTCTTTAAAGTTCATCACAATAAATGATAAACGTTATGATAAATGTACACCCCTAAACAAGTGGGCAGAGTAACCAAAAAGTTTTACTCAAGTAAGAGTAGAAATGCAATAAAATTACTCAAGTAAAAGTAAAGAGAACAGCGTAGTAAAAATACCCCTAAAAAGATATTTTTTTAAAAAACAAGGAAATGTAAGTGAGTAAATGTAGCTACCATCCTCTGCCCCTAACAGGGTCAGAGAACAGCAGCAGTTTTCAGTTTTTACAGTGTATGTAAATATCTGGTCCCCTCTGTTTACTCAAACGTCTCTAAATGCGTCTGCAGGTTGAATTCCTGAACCACGCAGAGCAAATATTCCCTTTGGCTCCAAACATCTGGAGGCTCCGGCTCCAAACATCCGCCCACCGAAACCTTCTGCTCCAAGATAATCTTCATCTGAGCTTCAATCCAGATTAAAGCAGAAACACCTCGACTCTCCAGCCGGCAGCATCTGAAGCCACTGATGGCGCCGTTACCTCCGGGCCGCTGAGCACTCTCTGTAATTGGGTACATCGTGGACTATTACCCCCTCACACACACTGTCACTCACCAGGCCAACACACACCGCTAATCTGCCACAGCTAACATTGAGACGAACCAAGAGTCTTCAGGAAACGGAGACGGGAAGCTGGAAGGAAAAGCTGAGCAGACTGAGCTGCAGCTGTGGCTGAATGAGGGAGGAGACGTTTCTCTGCTGGGCTCGTTAGAAACATCGTTACTGCCGCTGGCATGTCACCAGAACTCCAGCTGATTCACTTCTAACAAACCCCAAGAATTAAAGTTTAATCACCTCCATAAAAACACGATGAGAAAAACTGCAGACCAGCTCGTTTCTGTCCCTGTAATCCGTAAAATCAGTTTTATCTCCACAATACAGACTTTAACTCATTCTCATTAATTTAAAAAGTATTTGGTAAAAAATCTACTAAGTACTGAGAAACTGATCAAATGATCAATTATTTAATATTTAAAAAAATACTTATGAACAAAAATATAAAGTTGAGAAAATTCATAAGGACCAAAATTAAAATAATTCAATAAGTCACAAAAATAACATTTTTCCAAATCAGTTTCTTTCTAACTTATAAAACTTTAACAGAGACTGAAGGTGTCTGTCTGTCTGTCTGTCTGTCTGTCTGTCTGGTGGATTTTTGGTTAAAACTTGTTTGTTTTTCATCCAGTGGGAAGAAAATCCAGAAGTTTTACTTGAATAAGAGTAGAAATACTTTATAATAGAAGTAGAAGTAACAGTATTTTTTTTCAAAAAGTTATTCAAATATCTGACTATATATTTAATATTGTGCAGCTGTTTGGTTTGCATGTTGATGCTCATCCAACCTACTGCTGCCATTTGCATGGACGGACAAACCTGCTCACCTTTATTTAATATGTAGGAAATTTACCTGGCTGACATCTGAACAAACTACACTGAATGACACCATGTTTTTAATTCATTTCAGTGAAACTAAAAGCACTTTGAGTGAATCGGGGTGTCTGCACAGGAATCAAAACGCTTCAGAACAATCAGCAGATTAATCCTCAAACTTTATGAAAAACAAACCGACGGCTGAGCGAAAACAGAACCAAACACAACACTGACCTGAACCCGCACAACCTGAGGGACGCCGAGCATCTTCACAGGAATAAAACGTCCTCTGGTCACCTGCTCAGGTCTGTAGCTTCACCTTTAACCCCTACACACACCGCCACACGGTCCCTCCAGCCGCCGGTCAGACAGGCTGAGAGTCGCAGCTGAAACTGCAGCAGGGGACGCTCGTACCGGACAGCAGGACTCCAGGGGGCGGGGCTTACTGACCAGAGCGGCTGTGATTGGCTGGAGGAGCCAGACATCAGCCAGTGAGAGAAGAGGGCGGAGCTTAAAGTGTTAAAGCTGCAGAAAAGTTCAGAGAATCTCTGACTTTAAACCCCTTCAACACTCTGATGCGTCAGTGGGTCTTTTTTGACCAGGTGAGGTCATCGTTTTGCAATATCTTTGTAATGAAAAGTTTTCATCATTTCATATTCCAGGTATTCCTCAAAAAACATGTTACTGACATCATGCAATTCAAATTTTTAATTTACCTTTTATACATTTTAAGAAATAGCATGTTTTATATCACTACCTCCGTCTTCCCTGAGTGGGTCAGAAATGACCCGCATTCATTTCCTATGGAATTTAATGGGAATCTTTGTTTCTTACCAACTGTGACTGTCAGGAAAACATTTTTTGTGAACCATACACACCGAGTCCTAAGCATCACCCCTAAGCAATAATATTTTACACAACATATAAGTATTATCTTTATTTTTTACCTCACAAATCTGTTTGTGTCAATCATGAGTACTGTGACTGTTATTGTCACAAATGAACGTATTGGCCTTCTTCAAAGTTAGCCAACACTAGTTATCTAACCAACTAGCTAACATTATTTGTGTGTGTGTGTGTGTGTGTGTGTGTGTGTGTGTGTGTCTGACACCATGGATGAGAAAACCAAGAGAGAGAAAATGTGTTGAATGACATGCAAAACCTGTTGATCGATGTGTTCAAGGTTCTTTCTTTTACATCTCAATAAATAAAATAAAAAGTCATAGCTATATAAATAAATGAGCCAGAAAAGAGTAGAGTTCCTTCTCCGGGTCAGGGGGTGTGGGGGGGGTGTCCTGCCCCAAGTGGAGGACTTTAGGTACCTCGGGATCTTGTTCATCAATGAGGGCAAAATGGAGCAGAACATCGACAGGCGGATTGGCGCAGCGTCTGCCGTGAAGCGGCGCTGTACCGGTCTGTTGTGGTGAAGAGAGAGCTGAGCCAAAAAGCGAAGCTCTCGATTTATCGGTTGATCTACGTTCCTACCCTCATCTATGGTCATGAACTTTGGGTCATGACCGAAAGACCGAGGTCGCGGATACAAGCAGCCAAAATTAGTTTCCCCGTAGGGTGGCTGGGCTCTCCCTTAGAGAGAGAAGCTGGGTCATCCAGGAGGGACTCAGAGTGGAGCCGCTGCTCCTCCACGTCGAGAGGAGCCAGCTGAGGCTCAGCATCCGGTCAGGACGCCTCCTGGACGCCTCGCTGGTGAGGAGTTCATGTCCCACTGGGAAGAGGCCCCCGGGGACGACCCGGGGCCTCTGGAGGGACGATGTAAAACTTGTTACAAAGAATAAATAAACATCTGATCACTTTATAAAAGTCCAAAAAAACGGGACCAACATAAAAACCTAAAACTGCAACTTCTGCAAACACACTGTGTTTAAGAGCAGGAACGTTCATCACTTCACCAACACGTGTTGCTGAGTTTGCTGCGCAGCGATGCTGCAGGTGAGTCACTTCACACTGAAATACCATTAACATTATGTTCCCATGTGACGGCTGAGATTTTATCATGAATAATTCTATAATTGCTATTATTTCAGATGACCAATTTGAACATTTTGTCTATATTAGTCACATTAATACCTAACAAAATATATATATTTACTTTAAATGTATCAAAACAATAGAAAACATTGATTAGAAATATTTGGTAGAGTTTTATACATCAAGTTAATATCTTAATCCAAACACTTGACACTAAAATAAATGTTTCTTTAAGTAATTGGGTTCTAGATGTTTCCCAACCTGGATAAACAGAGACTTTGCAAACAGGTTGGACTTGTTGGATCTTCTGGAAGGGAGAGTGAGAGAAACAGGAAGGCTGAGCGTTTGTGAGACTCATTGTTAACATTCCAGAGGAGGACCGAAGCATTCGGACCGCCACCCACAGCAACCGCGGCTAACACACAGTCTGTGTCTTATCTGGACGAAGAGGCCACAAAAACAAAGCCCAAAGCAACGAAATGAACATTTTCTGACCAAGAAACTGAGGTTTAACCTTCCCAAAGCAGCAAGGAGACACAGAAACAACTTTGAATATTTACAAGACCAAACAGTAGGTAAAGATAGATGCAGAGTGTTAGGGTGGGGTAGCTGCTAAGCTAAGCCTTATTAAACACTCCCAATTATAAAATATTATTAATAACATAAATAAGTAAACTGAAGAATAATGAAAGCCAAAAGTCAAATATTATCATGTTATTTTCAGCATTTACCTTATCAGGAAATCTGTGAGTGAAAATGTTCTGTGATATTTTTGTAACCTTTGTTTGCATATTTATGATGGTTTATCCATTTCATGTTAGTGTTTTTACAAACTTAAACAAGAAACAACAAAAGGACTACAGTAGTGTTAGCTTCATACATAGATAACACAACATGATATTGGTTCCCCCCCAAAAAAATTTAATTATATTCTTAAGCGAGAAAAACAATCTAAGCTAATCCAAAATTGTTCAAATTGTGTTTTTAAAATTAGGGTACTAAACTTTGAAAACAGGATTTTATTATTACCATTTCAGACTTAAAGTAGTCGGTGTCTAATGAGCAGCACGCAGGTGAATCACAGGTAGGGTGTATTTTTCATGAGTCATCCCAGGCAGGACACATTCCATGCTAACACAGGAATGTGTTAGCATGTGGACTAGCACGTGTTCCAGAGGAAAAATGTCATTCCATTATACTGAGAGGGGTTTCAATCGTAACATAAAATTATGAAAATTTAACACACAACAAACATTGTACTGAAATCTTCATGAGAATAGATCCAGAGTTACAAGGCATGTAGTCGAGCTAAACAAAAACAAGCCCAGCACTGAAAGACTGGGTTCAAGTTCAACTCCGAAATATTGTTCCTTTAAACAAATTAGCAGAACTTGATCCAGACAATGTTAGCTAAAGGTTAAAATAAATAACCAAATCCTCTAAAAAGAGCGAATAAAAAGGGAAACACGATCACTAGCTTCACAGTGCATCCATTCACTAGCCGCTAGCGGAGCAGCAAGCTAGAACAGCAGCTGCTAGCACAGCCGAAAGCTAGCGGAGCCGAAAGCTAGCGGAGCAGCTGCTAGCACAGGAGCAGCAAGCTAGCGGAGCAGCTGCTAGCACAGGAGCAGCAAGCTAGCGGAGCAGCTGCTAGCACAGGAGCAGCAAGCTAGCGGAGCAGCAAGCTAGCACAGCAGCTAGCGGAGCAGCAGCTAGCACAGCCGAAAGCTAGCGGAGCAGCAGCTAGCACAGCAGCTAGCAGAACAGCTATCCCGAACTACAAATTTTAGTGAAGCTGATATGATTTGCTGTTATCTTACAAGAGATAACAGCAAATATTACACGATTTCCTCTGAGCTGAGCTGCACAGACCTGCAGAAGTTACAGAATAATAAAAAAGTCACTGCACCGTGTAAAATACCTCACTGAGTTCCTGTGCCAATATGTGGTTGGTGTAACATTATCAGACAAACCGCAAACTCCAAAGATACAGGAACCTCTTTCAATTATTACTGACAACAAATTAACACTAAAAATGAATTATTTTTAGTCAAATAAAACCGTATCTCCAGCAGACTGAGTTGTCTGCTAAGGCTGCTCATTACGGAGCATTTAGCTCCAGCAGCTCAGCGCCTAATGAGCCTCCCTGACTCATTATGCAGAGATAAAACCATTAAAACCTCTCAACACGTTTAGTTCTTAGGAATGCAGACACTTAGTCAGGAAAAATATTTATCTGGAAGCTGAAAAAGCCTGAGACGCTTCCTGGCCTTTTACTGTTTTCTTTAATCAACGAAGGAAACTCGTGTTTTCAGGTTGGGTGAAACAATGAGCCAGTCCGTCACTTATCTGAGCAACATGACATCATGTTTTCATGGTCTGCTGGTTTGTTCTGCTTTCTGCCGGAAATCTGCTTCATTATGACTCAGAGAAAAAACACAGAAATACAAAACGAGTTTCCAACAAAACAGTTCCCTCAACAAAAGTTACCAGATGGCAGAAAACAGAAAGTTACCGCTTCATAGCAGCCACGCAGGCAGAAGCTGCGGCGCGGCAGCGGCCCCTGGTGGAGAGCTGGGGCAGCTGCATGTGTTTGTGGTAATGCTGCAGAGAAGCTGGTCAAACCCACGCGGTTTCAGTGTGTGGCTTTAGTGAACAGGAAGCTGCAAATTTCAACAAACTCATCAACATGTTTCAGCAGCTGCAGAAATACTCACACTGGTTTCTTCAGCAGAAAGATTTACCGCTAGGCTCAAATATATTCATACACCGGGAAGGTTCAATAAAAATATATACACATTTTCATTATTGCAAATATGTTCTAGGCTTTTGCTTTTTACCTCCCTTAGATCAGCTTTTTCATTAATCTATGAGGCTGGATGAGCTCTGAGCAATCACCCTAATCTTTAGATCTTCTTTATAGGTCAAATTCAAGTCTAAAGCAACTGATTCAATCAGTCTTACTCAACATTTAGATCTGACGGGGGAAGGAACCATTTTGAGTCAGATTTTATTTTTTTATAGCTGATTGAGTTCAGAAGCAAACGACCAAATCTAAGATAATAAAATTCTGCAACCAAGGATTTAAAAATGTTGTTTGGTTTAAAAAATGAAGCACAAAAGTTAATGGAAGAATAATTTGCATTTATGTGGTTTATAATCCGTGAATCAGTTTGTTTCACTAAATGATAGAAAGTCTTTCAGGTACTGGTCAGATGTTGACATTTTGCTTGAACATGGCTTAGATTTATAATATTAAAGCTTCTACATGAAGAAATAATTCAACAAGTTGTGTTTTCAATAAAACATGATTTGCTTGACATGTTCATCAAATCCAAATCTTATTTATTCCACCTAAATTTGCATGATTTTAGTCTTCTTGTTTCATTTAGCAAAGAAAAACAACATTATATCTGTATTTTTATAGTTAACTTTGAATTTAATGATGTGGAACATCTGGGATTTTTTGTACGCTGTAAGATGAGTTTGCAGATTTCTGAATATTATTGGCAGTAGATCTGGAGCAGACCGACACCCTGCGGGCGTGACGCCAACGCTCTCGGCGCACGTTTCCATTCGCCACGCAGACTGGAAAGACGAGACGAGGTCAACCATCACGACCCAGAAGCCCAACGGACCCGGTTCCATTTTCAGAAAAAAATCCGAACAGGAAAATGTTCAAATTTCACTGGAGAAATTAAAACATCCACAGAAACAAACAACAAAAATAAATTTTATAAATGACTGATAAATTCAGAGATTTTTTAGTTTTAGGGCTGAATCTGAACATATTAACTTATTTACTTGGTTTTAAGCTATTAGAGTAAAAATATTTAGATTTTTAATATTTTCTCCAATTTAAATGTTTTGACTTAAAACTTGCTCTCTTAGCTGCTCTAATTCAACTGCAGCTACAGTTACTGCAAAAAGAAAAAAACACACAAAATATGGTTGCAGGCTGCATCTAGTGCTTAGAATTATTAAAACTTTAATCATATCGTAACCTAGTAATGATGTAGAAAGGTCAAAGAAAGAAACTTAACTAAATTAAAAAAACCAAAAAGTTTAAAGTATTTTAAATGTAAACATGTCTACAGCCCATCTTCCATTTTACCAGTAATAAAAACAATATTTGCAGCATTAATTACGGTTATGAAGGATGAGTCAGAATCAACAAGTCTGAACTTCACCAACATTAGGAACAATCAGGAAGCATGAAGACGATCTAACGACACACAGACGTTTCCTAGGCATCTTGAACAGCAGGCCGCGCAACTTCCTAACCTGCAAACGACAAACCAACTTCATATTTTTACTGTTTTACCTCCGGTACAACGTTACGTTCTTCTCCCCTAGTTTCCCCAAAACAACCAGTTATGATTCTAGAGAAGCAACAACCTTCTGCATTTCCAAAGAAGCAGTAGAAGAAGATGTTGTAATAAAAGTAGTAGAAGAAGACAAAGAAGAAGAAATTATTGATATCAAGGTCAGAGTGATCAATGCTCAGAAAAATCACCAAAAAACCCAAGAGCTCCAGCTCAGTTAGCAGGTCAAAGGTCATGACAGGGCAGAGAGTAAAACTTGCTTGGAGAAGTCGAAGTAGTAAACTTTGCTCTGAAGTACAATATGTCAACAGGTTTTCAAAGCCGCTTCTGAATGGAGAAGACGACTTTTCTCTTTCAGAGAGCTGAAAAATCAGAGTTCTGCACCGGCCTAATCAAAGTCCAGACCTCCAGATTGAAATGCTGAGGGAAAACAAATGTCTGCAAACAGCAATGAAATGAAGCAACTCCTTAAAGATTGTGGGGTGAACTTAGTTTCCCTGACAGCCACAGTGTATCAGTTAGCAGGATGTCTTAATTTCTGATGTTGGTAAAATCGACAGTCAGCTGATGTTGCACTTCCTGCTTCGGGCTCAGCCAGCGTTGCCTCATCGCTGAGGGGACGTGGCCTGATTACGGTAAAGTCAGAGAGGTTCCAGTTCAGCCAGACGCGTCTGCATGCAGGAAGCATGCGTCTCTTGTTTACTGTCAGATGATCTTAATCTCCTGCATGACACAAATATGAAGCAGCGCTGACCAGCCAAACCAGTAGCACAACAGACTGGTTATGGATCTAATTCGCAGAGACAAGACCGGCATTCAGACTGGAACAGAAGAACCTCAGTTCACAACCAGGCACATTCAGGAGATAATTTTATGCTAAAAAATATGAACTTTGACTTTAAAGAGCTGAAATAAAATAAGTAATTTAAAAGTTGTTTTAAATTATTAAATGTTGCATTTTCCAAACCATAAAAAGGAAGGAAAGGAAGGTCGAATCATGTGTCGGATTATTGTTCTGTTTCACACATGACAGTCTGGTAGACTCTGTTCTATTAGGGACCAAAACTGCAACATTTGTTACAGTTTCAGCTGCTGCGGTTCTCTTTCTCACTGCACTGAGTCAAACGATCCAAACTAACTGAAAAACCTGTTTCCCTCCTCACCTGTGGGGGCGCTGCACCACGAACCGCTGAAGGAAACAACACAAAAACCTCTGAAGACACTTACACTCACAAAAATGTGAACAAAAATGGACTGGCGTCAGATTTTAATGGTATATTTTCGCCCAACTATGAGCCATTTTTCTAGGCTCTAGGCTACGTGTTTGTTTTGATCGTATTTACCCACAATGCCCTGTGCTCTAGTCCACTGCTTTTGGAGCAGTTTCAGGTCCGCTTGGCATCTACATATGAATTCAAATCGAACCAAAGTTCACTTCAACTGAAGCTAGACCTTCATTTGTAGGCAGACCAGAGTTAGCTTAGCATTCACACCTCACCTGTGTTGATATGAAAAACGTGCTTCCATTGCAGTTTTGCCAGAAACACAAATTTTAATACGGCCAAAAAAACCTCTTCATGGTGGTATTGCAATATTTTTTACGTGGCACGTTTTGATTAAGCAAATTGATTTTCGAAATTCCAATTTGCGCAATTTTATGTTTAACACAAATGCAGTTTAAGAGAGAGTTTCTATGTTTTTAAACGATGACGTCGAAGCTCCATCCCTTCCAAATTACTGTCACAAATAAGAAAAATGTCGTCTTTCTGTGTTTTTGGTGTTGTTCTGTGGCAGTGCTACAGCGCCACCAAGTGGCCTGGCAGACATATTACACCATTTCCTTTGGGGACACATATTTATACATCGCTTACGAGAATATACTTTCTCTGCTCTGTTAGTGCAGGACCTAAGGGACATTTTTAAAATAAATAATCCAGTCTTTATGACGTAGTAGATGAACTGGTCTTGTGTTAGAAAATCTGTTTTGAATATTTTACATTTTATTTCAGGTTGATTCCCAGTCCAATTCTGCGTTTAATTCCAGGATTTCATGACGTCTGGCAGGTTTTTCGTTTGTTTGTCCTCCCATGTTGATTTAACTCCAAGCCTGCTGCTGATAGGAGGAGCTTATAATCTGCTAAAAGCTCACTCAGTTGAGAAACTTCCTCCCTGACAGTATCTGCAGACCACAAATCTTTAAATAAAATGATTTTTAGTTTAAACGACCACCTGCAGCTGCTTCAGATTCCGGTTTGATGGAGATCAGAGGGAGCGGCTGCTGATCTGGAGGGTTAATTTAACTGACACATTGAATTAAAGATAAAGCACACGACCTTTCTGCAGCAGCATAATCTGGTTAACACCGAGTCGAGTCGCCATGTCACTTTCAGGAGAGAAACCTTTTCAATCACCTTTTGGTTGACTCAGTGTTTCACCCAGAAAACTGATAGAAAATAACTATTTGAAACTAACAATCAAAGAACAGATGAGACTGGAAGCAAAGTTTAACTGAAACAGTTTTACACTCAAATAAAGAGGAGGAACAAAAGTGATCTTAGAGAGAGAAAGATGATGGATGGACGGACGGATGGATGGATGGATGGATGAACTGGCAGTTGGATGGATGGATGAATGGATGGATGGATGGATTGGCAGTTGGATGAATGGATGGATGGATGGATGGATTGGCAGTTGGATGAATGGATGGATGGATGGATGGACGGATGGATGAATGGATGGATGGATGAACTGGCAGTTGGATGGATGGATGAATGGATGGATGGATGGATTGGCAGTTGGATGAATGGATGGATGGATGGATGGATGGACGGATGGATGAATGGATGGATGGATGGATGGATTGGCAGTTGGATGAATGGATGGATGGATGGATGGATGGATGGATGGATGGATGGATGAATGGACGGATGAACGTCTTCTGTCTTACTAACAAGCAGCTCAATATTCCAACAGAAATGTTTTCAATCATGAAGTAAAACTACAGATAAACAATTTAAAGCTTCATAAACTCCCCATTACTTACTTATCATTATTATTATTATTATTATTATAATCATTATTATTATCATTATTATTATTATAATCATTATTATTATCATCATTATTATTATTCCTTCTTCTTGCTGCTTCATTCCATCACCACCAGGTTTACCAGAACCAGAACTCCTGGGTCCGTCTCCTAATAACCATTGTGTAGCTAATCTCTGGTTAGCGTCTGTTCGCTCCACATGTCTTCAGGTAAAACTGAAACGCTTGTCACCATAGCAACAGAAACCCATCTTCATCCAGGCCGGCTGATTGGCCCATCGGGCTTCGGCGCCTCTAACCCATCCGTCACTCTGTCCTCCATGTCTGCTGTCAGCCCTGATCATATTGATTAAAGGCTGTTTGACCTCTGACCTCCTGGAGCTCCATGCGGCCGCTGCCAAAGCACACAAACATTCACACCCAGAAAGTCAATCCAGCACTCCCATCATCCTGAGGACTATTTGCTGGAAAAGCCATTAAGACTCCCAGGATCCTACCTGCTCACCGCGCAGGACTGGAACCCATTAGCCAGACTGGTCCATTAGCAGAGATCAAATATGCTGCAGATTTCTCCTTATGGGACTCATCAGTACAGGATTAGTTTAATCAGAAGCCATATTGGTCCAAAACTGAAGTTACAATCTGCGGACCTACAGAGGAACAATCTAGAGTCCAATGCACAGCTTCAGCTGGTACAGCTGGAAACGCAAGGAACAGGAAGTTCTCTGATCCCACAGGGAACTTCTGGACTGGGAAATAGTTCAGAACTGGTCCAGTACTGGACTAGAAACGGTCCAGTACTGGACTAGAAACAGTCCAGTACTGGACTAGAAACGGTCCAGTACTGGACTAGAAACTGGTCCAGTACTGGACTAGAAACGGTCCAGTACTGACAACAGTTGGTATCTGGACTGGAAATTGTTGGGTATTGGAAAAGAAACGGTCCAGTCCCTGACTGTTTCTGGACTGAAATGGTCCAGAACTGGACTGGAAGCAGCTGGGAACTGGACTTGAAGTGGTTCAGTGCTGGATTGGAAATGGTCCAGACCTGGACTCACTACTGAACCGGAATTAAAACAGTGGGATACTGGACTGAAAACTGTCCGGAACCGAAAAACGGTTGGGGACTGGACTGGAAACAGTGGAAAACTGTTTAAAACCTCCAGGTGAGGAAAACTGTTTAAAACCTCCAGGTGAGGAAAACTGTTTAAAACCTCCAGGTGAGGTAAACTGTTTAAAACCTCCAGGTGAGGAAAACTGTTTAAAACCTCCAGGTGAGGAAAACTCTGGACTTTTCCACCTTTCAACACAACCAGCGATTCTCTGCTGCTTCAAGCCGCAGGAGTATTTCAGCAACCTCAGCCCAGTGTTGCAGAAAGAGGACAGCGTTTCAACATGAGCAACAGCGACTTTCTGCAGATGTGAAGAACAAGATGGAGGTCTGGAGGAGGACTGACAGCTGACTGCGGTCCACTGATCTGAACACGATGCGGAGGGGAAGTGGTTCTGTTGGTTTGTAACGAGGAATGGATGAAAAAGGGGAAGAGGCGCGTTGCTGTGGCAGGAGTGACAAACCGGGTGGTGACACGCTCCTCATACAGGTCTGACCCGTTCCCAACCCCGCAACAAGCCCGCAAAGCCGAGTCCGCTCGGAACCGAGACATTTAATTCACCTGGATCCCACAGGAGACCCCACAGGGGGCCGCGGAGGAAGAGGAGGAGGAGGAAGAGGGATTCCTCCACACAACAACAAACAAACAAACAAATAAACAAACAAACAGCTCATCAGGAGAGCGGCGCGTTCTCCCAATTAAGCTCCACAAATTACGCACAACTCCAGCAAACTTCTCCCCACAACAACCATCCATTTCAGGCAGAAACTGGAAAACATGTGTAAATAAAATGATATAAAACCAAATAAAATCAGAGAGTAAAGCGAGTCCAGACACGAAGCTTACCGTCCTGAAGCGAAGCGGCTGCAGCTGCTGCTCTGCCTGAACCGAGGAGCCGCGACCAAAACCTGACGAGACAAGCGGCGGAGAAAACTGCCAGAACCCGACTTCCGGTGCTTTCAAAACAAAAGTCTGACAACGGCGTCAGAACAAATGACAGGAGCCAAAGATCTGCTTTCGTTTCTGTTTCAACGAATTAACATGAGTTTAAAAAGGAGAAAAAAAACATTTAAATCTCTTTTAATTCATAGAAAGTTTTAGTTTATATTTATTTGAGGTTGAGTTGTTGAAATGTTATTTAATGGTGTAGATTTTTTTTAAATAAAATAAAATCTTATAATTTTTAAAATATTTATTTTATATAATAAAAATTCTATTAAAATACATTTAGATTGTTTTGATCATTAAAATAAAGATGCCCTCAAGCAGGAACAGAACATAAAACTTGACTTTGTCTTATCTCGTTTTTACACATAAGTAGAATATTTTTCATATTTTAAATGTTTTATCTGAGAATCTTTGGTATGTTTTGGTTTTATCAGTCGAAATCTCTGTCGTAAAAAGACAAGCCAGATAATCTGATGCTCTAAACATTCAACATTCTGCATTTCTCTATTTAAAAGAACATTTTGGATGTTTGTGACTCAACAACTCAAACTGATGTATTTCAGCAGAAGTCCGCTTTGGTTTGATAGTTTCTGCTGTGAACCATCAGGACGACGTTCATGACGGGCTTTTATTTTGAAAAGGGAAGCGCATCAGGTTTGGTGGTCATGTTGTGTGTCTTTCATGCAGATGTTGGTTTTCCCCTGGAAACCGCATCAGCTTCCTTCTCCACGCATTAGAGGTGAATTTACCTGTTTACACAATTTATGGAACAGCGTGACAAACAAACACGGAACCGGAAGTTCCTCCATGTCCGATGATTAGAGGGAAGATAGAGTGAATGTGAGCTCTATTCATCCATCTATCTATCTATTCATACATTTATTTACCCATCCATCTGTTGATCTATCATCCATCCAACCATCATCCATAAATCATCTATCCATCTATTTAAGCATCATCCAAACATTTACCCATCTATCCATCCATCTGTTCATCCATCCATCCACCCATCTGTCCATCCATTCATCCGTCCATCCATCCATCTGTCATCCACCCATCCATCCATCCGTCCATCCATCCATCTGTCCATCCATCCATCTGTCCACCCATCTGTTCATCCATCCATCCATCCATCCATCCGTCCGTCCGTCCATCCGTCCGTCCGTCCGTCCGTCCATCCATCCATCCATCCATCCATCCACTCCTCTCAGATTAATCAATCATTCTGATCTCCATTTGCTCCAATCACTTCAGGACTTGGTGATCATTTCTCAGCATTTTCTCCTGTTTCATCCTCAGATGTTTTCCTTCAATCTGCCTCCTCCCCACTTCCCAGTCCCTTCACTACTTCCCAGTCCCCTAGCCCAGTTCCCCCAGAGCTTCACCGTGCCCCATCTTCTCCCCAACACTCAAGTTCATCCTTGAAACGGAGGAGAAAACTCTGCAGGAAGAGACTGAACAGTTGTGTGCTGCATAGGATCTGAAAGCTGCTTCTCCATGTTTGGTTCTGGTTCTGGGGATGCAGAACCAGAAGTCCTGAGAGGTCTGGACAAAGGGAGCCAGGCTGGGCTCAGGTTAGTGTTCATCTGGGTCTGGATGCAGCTTCTCATCAGGATGGCAGAGATAATTCCCCGTTTTCTTCTCTCTGATCCTCCAGCGGAGCCTCGCTGTATCGTCTCCTCCAGCCTCCATTGGCTCGGTGATGGACTCAAGCTGAACAGAGCAGAACCAGAACCGGGTGAGGCCCTTTCAGGACGTTTGATCTCAAATCTCCCCCAGCAGCAGCGCCTCACATGAGCGAGTCGTAGTGAAGATGAATTATTTTCAGCAGACTGTTTAATTTTCCTGAGAAGAAAAATAAAGTGGAGGACCTGACAGGAAGTGAAACTGATAACTGAGAAAATCAAAAGGTATTAAAAACCAGAGGTAAGTCTATCAAAAATAAATAAATCGTACAATGATTCAAAACTAGCTACATTTCCATTTGCATCATTTTTGTGTGCAGAAACTTCAAAATTCATTTCATTTTTTTATCTCTGTTAATTTTGGATATTTAAATGTCTTCCAGTTCCTGTGTTAAACATTCATCAAATCAAAAAGCTTGAAAATGTGTTCTTGTATTATTATGCTATTACCATTATATTAGTAGAAAATTGTATTAAAACAACAATACTGTTTATCGCAATAAGTACAGGGACAATTTATCATCCAGAAACAAAAGTATGTTGACGACTGTCACAATAAATTGTGCTGGATGATAAATTGGACATGAACAGTCATGTCATAACTGTACAGGTATTGCTGTGAAGTCAACGACGAAACACAAGCAATTTCTTACTTTCTACTCCTTGTTACTTCCATGATGAGCAAAATAATAACGGAATAAATCCACAGCTTACACAAAAAGCGTCATAGTGTTGGTAATTCATCAGTCAGTTGGATGCAACAAAAGCAAAGCAGAAGAAGGAGAAAAACAAGATGGAGACTTTCAGAAACAACCTGAACAACAGAGGAACACGTTCAGACGCAGACGTTCCCCATCTGCATCTATTTTGTAAAAGCCTTCCATATTGGCTCCAGGAATGATTAGATGAATGCGCTGCATTCTGTGCAAATTAAATCATCCTGATAGAGATTTAGTTTGAAAAAACCTAAACCGTATCAGTATTTTTTTATTTCTATACTAACGGTGCATGTTGTCAGCAAAAGAAAAACATTTATTTTATGCTTATCAATAGTCATTTTGTAAAGGTGAATATTACTTTTTATTTTTTGTACATGTCAAAACTTGCACTTTTTTACTTTCACTTGAGTAAAACAGTTCAACCTGTATTTTTACTTTAACTATAATATTTTTCATACAACAGTATCTGAACTACGTAAGTAGAGAATGTGAATACTTTTGATACTCTGGACGTTTAGTTTGGTGGAAATAAGTCTGAACATGGTGAGAGCAAATCATCAGTATGAAAACATATTTAAAGATACTTCAGAAAGTTTAAACTCATCCATTCTGCATATACTGTGTGGAAAAAGTTCTTCAAACCTACTGACTGACTAATTCAGTTCATCCTAAAATCAGTCTGCAAGATACTGAAAGAAGTCCTCAAAGCCTGAAAGTGACAGAACATAGCAGACTGTTGCTGATCTTGATAAGAAAGACAAAAGCTGCACAATCTGAAAGCTGACAGGAAAGATTGTAGGAGATGTACAAGAAGGAAATGTTTCTTCTTTAAGAAAAACAGACTGAAGTCAGCCTGTAACCAGGCTGTTTGGACAGAAGAGAATAGGATTATTTGAACATCAGAACAAAGGACATTAAATCAAACACGGAACAATAACCTCATATCAACACCACAGGATGGAAGACCCAAAGCCTTAAAACCAGAAAGACCAAACCTTACCCCAGAGAAGGAAAATAACCTGGAAGAACATCATTATTTACCAAGAACACAATGGTCCAACCATTGTTATGGGAAACCATGAGACTCAAGGACACATGATACTACCAACCGCTTGTTGGCCCCATCTGGAATCACAAATCCTAGTCAATAACTCACTTAAAATTCTCAATGAACCAAAAACAAGTCCAATACCTAACAGATGCTCATCCATCCAGACCCCACTTCTTCTGTTTACGGCCCAAAATCCACAAAGAGTCAACAGAATGGGCCAGAGCCTTCAAACCCCCAGCAGGAGACCCTCTGTGTCAGACTCAGCGCTTCACTGGCCCTCTTCATTTTTAATGCTACCATGTGTCAGAGCAAAATATCCATGAAAAAAATGAAACTGGGCCCTGAAACATGACAATGACCCAAAACATACCAGCAAATCCACAAAGAACTGGAGAATCCATAGGCCTAGTCAAAGCCCAGATCTTAATGCCACCCAGGAGTTGTGTGGTGAATTGAAGCAAATGGAAACCCCTTAGACGTCTCTCAGCTGAAGGCGAGGAGGGGAAGAAATGTCCTTCAGACTTATGGCATTCAGGGACAAGAAGCGACTCTGAAGGTAATTCAACCAAGAGCAAAACTCCAGCTGTGTCTCTGACAATCAGGCTCAAGTTTATTTGTCCAGGGCGTTTCAGCACAAGGCAGTTCAAAGTTCTTTACATCCTAGACACATTATATACACAACTCTGGTGCCTTGACAGGAACACCTTGTCGCTGGTGTTCCTGTAGCTTCCAGTTCATGGCGTTCTTCATGGAACCTTGGTGGTTCCTGGGTTGGTCCAAATCATCCAAACCACTTCCTTTCAGTGGACAGCGACAGGTTTGGTCAAATGGTTGAAACTTTGAAACAATCAGGTGTTCAAAAATACAATGATCCCCAAACACACACAACTAAGCTGGAAATGGGGAACCTAGGCTGACATTAAGTACTTTAGCCCTGGAATGAAGACTCCTGTTCATTTCGTATCTCGTTTTCTCATCTCATCTTCAGAGGCATATTTCTGCTTTGTGTGGTTCAACAGGAAAAATGAATTCTCTCCATGCAGTGTACAACGATACAGTCGAAAAGGTTGTTGTAGCTGGATGTGTGAGTCTACTGATGTAGGCTGTGATAAACATTCCTGAGATACCGGATGACCCTGAATGCCACCAATCCGGCTACATTAGGTCAGAGGTCATCATCTGTTTTCAGAAAGCGCTAAATCATGTGAATGATTGCTGAGGAAGTCCTTATTCACATGGATGAATGAAATATTCATTCATTCATTTTCAGCACTGATCCCACTCGTGATTGGACAAACCACAAGAGGACTTCAACTATAGACAATGAATAGATAGGTTTGGGACTGAGAAATAAACACAAAGGTATCTTTGAGCATAAATAATACAGTAGTTTTAAATTTAAATTTTCTAATTATGTTAAAGATTAATTATCTATTTTACTTTAAAACTCCAGATCTGATCGATTATTAGTGTTAAAACGGTAAAATGAAGGAATTAAATCCCTTCCTTGGCTGCCAGGACTGTAATCGAGGCGAGACGGGAATCATCTCAACCCAGTCTAACATCTTTGTTGAACAGTCATGTCTCGCGAGACATTCAAAATCACGTGGCTAATGGCTGGAGATCGCGGATATTAGAAGGTAGTTTTTGTGCTTTTAAATCCTTCGCTTTGGACTAAAAATAACAAATTTGTGCAATGAAATTTAATCGGCTGATGCCATATTTGAAAGGCGCGTCTCTGAAATTAATGCGTTTGTGGGGTTTTGTGGCCGCTTACTTCGACCCCGCCTGTAGAAACCGTCAAACCTTCGAAATAAGAGCTCAATGTTTTCCGCGCTTTTTATCGCTGCGAAAATAGTTAGCTTTGGTGTGGGAGATGATCCGGTCTGCTCAGACCCCTGGGGACGGGAAACCGGCTCTCTACTGGATCTAACGGGGGGAAATGTTCACCTAAACCAGGGCTGGGCAGAAAACAGCCCGCAGAGGTCATTTAAAGAGGATGTAGAGCCGCTGCTAGCATTAGCCGGAGCTAAAGGCCTCCTCAGGAAACTGGAGGGAGCTTTTATTTTCCAAAATCTGCTTCTTCAGCTCGCCTGTGTGAGCTGCAGACCTCAAGCCTTTATCCACATAATACATTAATATTCAGGCTGTTGATGAACATTATGATTGTTGCTTATTTTGTGTCGCCTTCATTGCAGGATTGTCCAGAGAAGAGGAGGGGAAAGTGACTGAAGCTTCACTGGAAACAACACAGGGTGACTTTTCCTCCTGCTTTAAACTTCTCATCTTTTCCCATTCATGTTATCTTAAAATATCTAAAAATCAGATCAGATCAATTTTGATCTAAATATACTCAGTGCTTATTTTAAAAGTCTCAAAAAGCGTAGAATAATAATTTATTAAAAAAAAAGTCGCAAGTTATTTTTAAAAAAAAGGAACCATTCAGAGTTTGCTGCTTGTTGGGAAATAGTAAGGCAATATTAGAAAAAGCTCTGTATTTTTATCTTTATTATATCATATTTATTATATTATTATCCACATAATCAAACTCTTTATTATTTTCTGCTCCAGGCTCCTAAAATAAAATAAAATAAATAAAAATACAAATTAAATTATATTTGTTGATGTTTTTATGTATTGTTAGCATAATTAAAATATTAGTATAATAAAACTAAATAAAGAAAAAATGTTTTTGTTCAATATTGAACAAAAATTATTTTTACTGTATTCTTATTTACTGAAAGTATTCATTAAATTCAATTTAACTTTCTCTCAAATGTTTCAAAAAGCCATAAATGATTATTTTAATTTTCTGTTTCATTTTTAATACTTATAACAGTGATCATATTTAAGACCAGTAATAATAATAATAGTGGTAGTTGTGTCGAATACAATGATAATAGTTATGACTACTATTACAGGAACAGCATCATTATTAAAAATATATATAATAATAATCTTAACTGGCATCCCAAAAATCCCAGTTTTTGGATTATAGTTATTTATTATCATTAATAATAATAAATATTATTATTAATAATAATAATAATTTTAAAAACGATGCCACATTTGTAGTAATATTTATATACTTGACATTTATTTTAAGTCCAAAAAAGCCAAAAATAACATTTTTGAAACTATTTTTAAAATCTATAAATAAAATATATTTTAAACATAAAATGTGCTTCATTCTCTTATTATTTATAAATAATTATAAATGTTTATTTATTATTTGCGTAGTAAATTTAACCAATATCAAACCTAATATATCACTAATCATTATTTTTTTTTAATGTTTGTATTTGTTTTATTCTTAGGAAATATAATAAAAATTAATTTTAAATACCTTATTGCACCCAAACATAATATTTATCAGAGTGTAATTAATCATTAATGAATGAACATTTGGAGTTAATAGAAATATTATTAAAACGGTGATGGATGGCTGTTGAAGGGAAGCTGGACTGGTTTCCAGTATGTACTGGCTGCAGGTCACTGGTTCCCCCTGAGGAACCATTAAGGGTTTATAACCAGGCGACATGAAGTTTATTTATCTTCTATATTTAGTTCAATCAGCTCCGGGTCCATAAAGCCTGATTTCATCTCCGTTATAACTCTTTAAATAAAGAGGAAGCCGTCCTGAGCAAGCATGCGGCGACAGTGGACAGGAAGCAGCTCCCAGCAGAGGCAGGCTCAGTTTGAGAGGACAGGAAGGAGGCAGGCGCTCTGAGCCAGGAGTACTTTCCCTCAGGAAGTTAGAAACAGCCGCGGTGACTCTGATTGGTTGAGACTCTCAGCCTCAACCAATCAGCACATTTCATTCCTCAGACTGACAGTCAAGGTGAAAAAGAAAGTGCACCCCCCTTTACATGCTGCGTTTTTATGTTTCTGGAGATAGAAACCCTTTAGGACAGGCGGGGTGTACTTTCTTTTTGCAGTGGCGTGATCTCAGAGTGTGATTAGCGTGTTTCAGTCACTCAGTCCCTGTTAGCGTGTGAAAGCTGACCCGGTCCTCTGAATCGCCCCTCCAGCAGCAGCAGCATCGATGGCTCAGCTCGCCAGCCACGGACGGCTGCTCCTGCAGCGCCTGCATCAGCAGCGGGAGATGGACTTCCTGTGTGACATCACCATCATGGTGAAAGACGTGGAGTTCAGGGCTCACCGCAACATTCTGGCAGCCTTCAGCGATTATTTCTCTGTCCAGGCGGAAAAGGGCGAAGAGTTCACGACTCTGGACCCGGAGAAGGTCAGCCGCTACTCCCTGGAGAAGCTCCTGGAGTTCGTTTACACGGGGCAGATGAACCTGAGCAGGTAGGCGCCGCGTTCCCACCTGGAAACAAGACGGGATAAAACGCGTCGCACGTCGCCACGGTACGGCTGGACGATACATCAGCAAGAATGTCAGGATAGACACGAGACCAATACCAGCTAATAAATCTGATAGAATTTATCTGTGATCCAAAACCACACGGCATTCTGGGAGATGTAGGCACAGGAAAGACTTTAGCTGCTCAACCTCTCACAGCCAGCTAGCAAAGCAAGGTTGGTGGCATCAACTAACTCACTCTCTGGTTACCTAGCAACAACCATTAGAGTAACTTCTGGTCACCTAGCAACAACCATTAGAGTAACTTCTGGTCACCTAGCAACAACCTTTAGAGAAACTTCTGGTCACCTAGCAACAACCTTTAGAGAAACTTCTGGTCACCTAGCAACAACCTTTAGAGTAACTTCTGGTCACCTAGCAACAACCATTAGAGTAACTTCTGGTCACCTAGCAACAACCATTAGAGTAACTTCTGGTCACCTAGGAACAACCTTTAGAGAAACTTCTGGTCACCTAGCAACAACCTTTAGAGTAACTTCTGGTCACCTAGCAACAACCATTAGAGTAACTTCTGGTCACCTAGCAACAACCATTAGAGTAACTTCTGGTCACCTAGGAACAACCTTTTGAGCACAGCAATATTGGATCAAATTGGGAAATGGATTTTTCTCCACCAATGCGCTCCTTGAGTTTCCATAGTGATGTCAGCACGCCTAGGGCGGCCATCTTGTTCTTAGCTTCTCTTTATCTGGACTCTGAGTTCAGGTCAACTCACAGAAGGCCTGATTAAAATAAAAGCAAGTTTTTAAAGATATTTTCTATCATTTGTATTCAGTTGTGGAAAAATAGATTACAATCAAATTTGATACGAAAAAAATGTAAGATTATTTAACCACTCAAAACTTTTTCGTACAGTATTAGAAATACACTAAAATATGGAAGTAAACGTATAATAAATTTCCCTTTTAAAATAAGAAAATAAACATGTTATTGCTAAAATGCAATAACAGAAATCTGTTGGTGAATGTGAACCAGGTGGAGATAAAATGGCCAGATTTGGTTGAACATATTTACAGATAAAGAAGTTTTTATCTTAAACACAAAATGTAGATATATTTTGTATAATTGATTCATTTGACTTAACTACGGATTTTTCAACAAAAGCTATTTTTGATTCGGTATTCTGCAGCTGACAATTAATTGATGACTAAATTTGTTAACTATTATTTCAATAATCTAATTAATTGTTTGCTTTAAACGTTCTTCTTCTGTGGTTTCAGCACCAGGCAGGCTGCCGTGCGCCGAGCCGCCGTCTTCCTGGGAATGTCGGAGGCCACTAAGTACCTGGAGAAAGTCCCCTGCTGGTCCGAGTCCGGCGAGACGTCCCAGTCGGACGCGGACAGAGAGGCGGAGCCGTGTCCGCCGAGTCCCAGCAGCCCGCCGTCCCCCGTCCCCCTGTCCATCGCCTCCGTGGTCGGGGACTTCAAGGAGGACGGCCTGGAAGGGAAGATCCACGACTTCGACCCGCGGGACGAGGACCTGGGCGACGACGTGGATTACACGCCGGCCACGCCGCGGAGCTTCGGCCGAGCGACAGGGAGGAAGAGAGGGAGGAGGCCCAAGAGCTTCAGCGGCGAGCCGCCGGAGCCGAGCGGCGCCGGCAAGATCCAGAGCTACAGAGGCAGGGGGCGGCCCAGAGGCAGCGGGCGTGGCCGAGGAAGAGGAGCCGTCAGAGAAGAAGATTTGTCCGCCGGCGAATCGGAGGGCAGCGTGAAGGACTTTGGCGAAACGCCGGCCGACTTCGGAGACACGTCGGCCGACTGGAGCCCGTCCAGAGAAGAAGAGCTGCCGGCCAAGAAACCGCGGCTGGGCGGCGAGGCGAGGAGAGGGAGGGGCCGCGGGCGGGGCCGGGGGAGAGGAAGAGGGAGGGGGCGGGGCCGGGGCCGGAGGAAGATAGAAGACGAGGACGACGATGAGGACGAGGAGAGCGGGGAGCTGGGAACTGAGGAAGAGCGCGAGGCGGAGGGCGGGGAGCACGACGAGTCGGAGCTGGGCGAGTCGCTGACCTGCAGCGAATGCAACAAGCTGTTCAAAGACATCAGCAGCCTGCGGCGCCACGAGAAGATCCACAAGGGCCTGAAGCCGTTCTCATGCATCTTCTGCTCCAAGACCTTCAGGCAGGCCACGCAGCTCAAGACGCACCTGCGCATCCACACAGGTGAGCAAGACAGGAGAGAATAACAGGAAAAAACCAGATCAGCCGCTACAAAACACATAGAAACAGGAAAATACAGGAGAAAATAACAGAGGAAATTCAGGAGATAAATACAGGAAAAACCGGAATAAAAGGAGAATCTACAGTTTGAATATTTCCCAGGTTTTCATTTTAAAGACCTAAATAGTTTAACCTGTTTGTCTCCAGGTGAGAAGCCGTTCACCTGCAGCAACTGTGACAAATGTTTTGCCCAGAAGTGCCAGCTGGTCGCTCACCGCCGGATGCACCACGGAGAGGAGAAACCGTACACCTGCGAACGCTGCGGCTTCAAGTTCGCCACGTCGTCCAACTACAAAATCCACATCAGGTTCTCATCCTGCTGATTTAAACTGACCGAGCTGCAGAGGAAGCGGCTGAACGTTCACTTCTTTAACGTTTGTTTTCCCGCAGACTCCACAGCGGAGAGAAACCGTACGTCTGCGACATCTGCGGCCAGGCGTTCGCTCAGTCCAGTACCCTGACCTACCACAAGAGGCGCCACACCGGGGAGAAGCCGTACCAGTGCGACCTGTGTGGCATGTCCTTCTCCGTGTCTTCCTCTCTGATCGCACACGCCAGGAAACACACAGGTGGAGCTCGTTATTATCCATACCCACCGAGGTGGGCGGAGCTAACACTGTTTTAATCTGTTCCTGTTTCTGTTTCAGGTGAAACGCCGTATAAATGTTCGCAAACAAACTGTGATGCCAAATTTGCGACATCTTCTGAGCTGAAGAAGCACCTGAGGAGGCTTCACCCAGGTGAGTCCAGATTAGGATTATGTTCAGTAGATTAAAACTTAAAGTGAGCGCAACGCCGCTCCGAACGAAGAAGACAGAAAAACAGATGCAACGCCTTACTTTTATCTGTTTATCTAGACGTGAACAACATTTAAGATTAAAGTCCAAGTCTCTAATGTAAAGATTTATACATGGTGCAGTAAAACTAAGAAAGACAATGAGGCAGCAGCTCGGAGACCTAGCAGCCCGGCTCTTTACCTAGAGATTTAAAAGCACTCACTGATGACAAACGACTGCTTTCAACAAGTAATTTAATAAAAAATAAAATAAAATTGTGGCAACATCAGTGACCAGGATGCTTTGTACAGTCTGTGAGAACCATGCAGCGCCAGGAGTGAAGGGAAGCACCAAAAAGTCACCTGTTTTTGCAGAACTGTTTTGTGTTTTTCTGCTCTTATGCTAAGTAGATGTTAATGTTGGATTATCATGATTTTTAAGATAAAATAATCAGCATTTTCAGAGATAAAGGCTTGAATTATTTCACTCCATGTGAAAATTTTAACTTATAGAAAATGTGTGTCACTTTCAGAAATAATAAATTTGTAATTTTTTAAGACGCACATATATGGTGACGGATTTCTGATCGTTTTTAACATGTCAAACATTTAAGATTCAGCAGATTTGCTTCTTTTGAAACCAGATCAGGTGTCTGAATGTCCCCTGTGTGTGTGTGTGTGTGTGTGTGTGTGTGTGTGTGTGTGTGTGTGTCTCCAGATGGGAACTCCGGCGTCCAGTGCCTGCTGTGTGGGAACCGCTTCGCCAGCGTGAAGAACATGATCAAACATCAGGAGAAGGCTCACGCCGATGAAGTGCGACAACACAAGGAGCGGGCGCGAGCCGGTGAGCTGATGGGCGGGGCTTAATTTAAATCTAGAACAGTGTTTTTCACAGTGGGGGCCAGCAGGGGGCGCTGCAGAGCTTCAGAAGGTTGTAGAGAACGTGAAATAAAACTAAATGGATACAATACTTTAAAAAATTTTAAATTGAATGTTCCTTTGCATATTTTGTAGCATTGTTTGTGGACAGAAGCCAATCCCGTTTGGGAAACCCATTTTCAGACGGTAACTGTGGCGATTTTCTAGATGGTAACCATGGCGATTTGTTGTGTCTCTGCAGTCGTCCTGTTGGCCTCCAGCCATCCAGTGGCGTTCGTTCAGAGCAAACTCACGCAGGACAACAAGAGTCTGGTTTCCATCCCGGAATCGGAGCCGAGCAACCCGGAACCTCCGACCCCGAACCCCAAAGCCTCCGAACCGTCCGCCGCCGCCGGCACCGAAGACCCGCCCACCGAGCCCGCCGCCATCATCCAGGACTTCAAGACGGAGCCAGACCACCACGCGCTGAGCGCCGACGGCGGCCAGCAGGTGACCTTCGAGGCTGACCCGGAGCAGACCATCAACTCGGACACGCTGCACGCGCTGGTGGAGCAGCTGCGGCCGGCGGCGTCGCCCGCCACGGGCCTGGAGCAGATCATCATCATCAAGACGGTGGACCCGGCCGAGGCGGCGCCGCCGCCGCCACAGTGAGCCCGGAGGCGGCCGGACTCTGGACTAAAATCTGACCCAGCTTCACGTTTTCAGAACCTTTTCATTTCTAAAAACAACCAGAAACAATTTAGATAAGTTTCACCATTTAATAGCGAATTGCCACATTAATGACCTCCGACCCCTCAGTTCATCCTATTTAAAGAATATTTTACCACTTTTTTTTTTTTCCTTTAGACTCATTTTTACTTCTTTTTTATTATTTTTGATGAGCGTCTTTAAAGTTAGTTCTGCCATAAATTAGTTTGTAAAAACTTATTTTTTAGCTGATTTAGATTTTCAGTTGCAGATTGAAGTAGCATGATTAGTTTTGTTTTATGTTGGATATATTTTGCTGCATATAAAAGTTAAAAAAAACAAAAAGTCAGTTTCTTGGTTATTTGGCTTTAATCTGATGAAACTACAGAACGACAGATTCTTCTGAAATAATTTTGGAGTGAAACATAACAGCTTGGTGTCGTTAATTAGACGATTCAAGAGTAAAATGTGAGCATGAAGTGATAAAATGGTTTTTATTTCAGAGCCAGAGGATGAGAATCGGTCCGGTCCGGTTCGGTCCGGTCTGCGGCTCAGAAAAGTCTTAATTAGTGCATCTATCAACTTCCTGGTGATTCATCGGGACAGCAGATGTTTTATTTACTCGATGCACTTCCATGTTTTATTCCACGGCTTCCTGGAAGAAATTCACACATTTTTGAGCTTTTTTTCCTCCATACAACATAAAAATAAAATAAGTACTTCTTAATTAAGACATAAGGTTTGCAGTATTTTGCTTCGAGCTAAATGTCCTAACTATGAACAGCTTCAGTTAAATCCTGTAAACAGAATACATTTTTTTCCTGTTTATTTTCATCAACCTGAAACAATCTCAGTTATTTTACAGCTTTATTCTGGGTGGAATAATCAGTGTATAGAGAAATGTGTTGAATCTTTTTATTTTTTCATGTTTTGTGTAGCAAGTAGGAGGCCAGAAAAATAATTTTTATTTATCGTATCTACATCTGTTAGAGAATGTGTCTCCATTTAGTTTAGTTGGAAAACTGCTGTACACAAAGCACTATCAGTAGGTTTTATTTTTGGAAAAAGTCATCATTACTTGTACAGTTGTGAGGAATAACTACATGTTAGGCAATGTATGAAAAAAACTGAGAAAAAAATTAATAAAAGCGATGTGAAATAAAGCTAAAATGCATCAGTGTTGATTTGTTTTGATGGAAAGTGGAAAAATGTTAATTTTTAGCATTAGCATTTAGCATTACTGTCAAAATGATGTCAAAACTAAACCAACACTGCAGAAACATATCAAGCTGAAACCATTTTGGTAACAATGAACTTAAATATATTCAGCGTGGAAGAGAAAAATGTTTCCTCCTGTTCAAGGCGAGCTGTTTTCCTCCACTGTCACCCTGTACTTCTTCAAGATAAAAACCTGCAGTGAACCTTTGATGCAGGTTTAATAAAACCTCTTTGCTGTTGATTTTTCTGAACTTAACTACACATTGAAAAAAGGTTACATTTTTGTTTTAATTTTTTTAAATAAGGTTCAAAACGGCATCAAATTAATAAACACAACAGCTGAAATACAAGGTAAAACATTAAAACTAGCCGAGCAGTTTTGTTTCAGTGGCGGGAAAAAACCCCCTGAACAGTTGACGCAGCGCGTGACGCAACTCTACATTTGTTGCCATAGCAATGGCGTTTTTGGCCACAGCAATGACCGCTGAGTCTATAGCCGAGTGTTACAAAGCTGTTTGTGAAGATGAAGAGATCGCTGTAAACCCGTTTGTTTTAGACAACTTAGAGAGAACAAAGACGACGAGGTGAGAGTTTGACTCTGGGTAAAAAAGTGGCTGAAATGTAAAGTTTTAACGAGACGAGACATTAGCATCTGGAGCTAATGCTTCATATTTGGTTAACTAATCAGAGCCGAACTGACTTACTTTCTGTACTTCTAATTTTCTTGCATCCTTCCTTTATTTTTTTTTTATTTCCTTATGTCCTACCTTTTTTTTTACTTCCTTACTAACTATAACTGGTGATATAATTCTGGTATTTTTTCTAATTATTTAATTAAAGTTATATTCAGAGTGTATCAATACGTATAATGTTGCACAAAATATTACTGTAATGTAACAAGAAAATACGTAAAAGTATTGACTTTCAAATAAAAGTGCAAAACTATCAGTGTTATGAGCAACAACCCTTTGAACTATTAAAGCTGTTTTATGTAACTATTGTAAAAAAATTTTATACATATTTGTTGAAACTATTATGTCATGACAACATAATATGAGAGATAATCTGAAACAAATTGAAAACAACCAATTAGAGCCAGGAGGCGGGTCTTAGTGCTGTCCATCACTCTCCATGCGGCTGCTCATGTCCCCTGTCCTTCCACTTGCTCTCCTCTGCGCTGCAGCTAGCATAGCATTTTGTGAACGCTCAGCCTAGTTAGCATAGCCACCGATGACGGTGGATAAACGGTTTTCCTGTGTGTGACGGGACTATCTGTCATTGACACTATCTGTACTAATGACAGATAGGGCTAAATGTGTTATCTGTCTTTAGTACATTTAGCAGCGAGTACATGAGTTTGATTGACAATGGTAAGATCCTCCTCCTGACTCTGGTTGGTTGTTTTTGGTCAGGAGCATTTCTTCAGGCTTTTTTGTATACGGCAGCTTAAAGGCTTAAAATGTTGTGTAATCAGACCTTGAAAGGGCAGTGAGACGGTAGTGAGGTGTGCGGTCAGCAGCGAGTCTCCATTAATCATGTCTTCAGGTAACATTGTGCTCTTTATTGTGAGTGGGGGCCATTTGAAAGCTGAATATTATTATTAATAATTAGTGAAGGTAACTCAGTAAATATGAAGCTTTTATTGTGAAAAACTGCTCCAGTTATTTCTTGTGTTGCAGGAATTTCACCTTGAATCTAGCAGGAAACAGGAAACAGAAAAGCTTCCAGAGACTTACTGACAATGACGTCCTCGCTCTGTCAAAATGTCTGCTGAACTATCGGACCCTTACAGGTGAGCTGCCAGCTCCGGATCAACAGAACCAGAACCCGCCGTGTTTTTCACCGGTTTTCATTTGAACAGGTCTGGATCTGGGGTACAACAACATCGGTGATGAAGGAGCAGCTTACCTGGCCGAGCTTCTAGAGGTGAGGAAGAGGAGAGGCCTGCTGAGGCGTTGGAAGGACGTCTGTTACTGTCGTCGTGTGTGTAGTTGTTGTTGTCATGTGTGTTGTAGTTGTTGTCATGTGTGTAGTTGTTGTTGTCATGTGTGTAGTTGTTGTTGTCATGTGTGTAGTTGTTGTTGTCATGTGTGTTGTTGTTGTTGTCATGCGTGTTGCTGCGCAGGCTCAGGACACGATGCTGCTCTCTCTGGACCTCACTTTCAACAACATTCAGACGAATGGAGCCGAGGTTCTCGCCAGCAGCCTGCAGGTTGGTCAGATAAACGTCTGCTGCTGATCTCCTCCAGGCGGGTCACTGGTGACACCGGGGTCCAAAGCAGGAAGTGATCCTCACTTCCTGCTTTGGGATAGTAAACAGGAAGTGATTGTTTTCTGTGGGAATAGTAAACAGGAAGTGATTGTTTTCTGTGGGAATAGTAAACAGGAAGTGATCGTTTTCTGTGGGAATAGTAAACAGGAAGTGATTGTTTTCTGTGGGAATAGTAAACAGGAAGTGATCATTTCCTGTGGGAATAGTAAACAGGAAGTGATCGTTTTCTGTGGGAATAGTAAACAGGAAGTGATTGTTTTCTGTGGGAATAGTAAACAGGAAGTGATCATTTCCTGTGGGAATAGTAAACAGGAAGTGATTCTTTTCCGTGGGAATAGTAAACAGGAAGTGATCGTCCCTCTCCGTCCCTGCAGGGTAACAGCAGCTTGCTCTCTCTCAGGCTGTCGGGGAATAAGATCGGTAGAAATGGAGGCCTGAACTTGGCCGGCATGCTGCGGGTGAACATGACGCTGCAGGAGCTGGAGCTGGGCGAGTGCGACCTGGTAACCTCCTGTGGATCAGAACCTCTTGGTACCGTCAGCGGTTCTTCCTCTGATCCTGCCTCTGTCCCTGCAGGAAATGCAGAGCATGATCGGCCTCAGCACCGGTCTGAAGAACAACACCGCCCTCCGGTCTGTGGATATGAGCCGGGCGCTGCTCTTCAGCCTCCTGGTCAGAACTTCCCCAGCAGCAGACAGCAGGTTCTGGTACCAGTTCTGATCTGAACGCCGTGTGGTTCTGTCTCAGGAAGAGTGGGCCGTTCACTTCTCGAAGATGCTTCCAGTGAACAACAGCCTGGTGGAGCTTCATCTGGGGAAGATGGGCCTGACGGATACGGGCATGGAGAGGCTGTCTGAAGGCCTGAAGCTGAACCACAGACTGCGGTACCTGGACCTGCGCTGGTACAAACCCGTCCTCATGTTTTCAGGTCTTCATCATCAGTTCTCCAGACTTCCTGAAGTTTCTGACTGTTTTTCCACCAATTCTCAGTCCGTTTACCCGACAGAACAGGTTTGGTAAGACAGGTCCGTCTGACTTTGACTCATTCTGTCTTAAAAAGAAGAAGAGAGGAAGCCAATGTTTGAAGAAAATCAGCAAAAGATGTTCAGGAAGTCTGGAAACTAATGATCAAGATTACTAACAGAAAACCAGCTAAGCCCGGTCATGGGGATGTTAGGTCAGTCGACCAGCGACCCGCCATGTTTTTGTGTTAAAAATGTTCAAATTCACAAGATCCACCAGGCGTTGCAGTTGGTGGGTGTCCCCGTGGCAACAGTTCAATGAGTCAGCCATAAACCTGGCTTAATCCATCTTTACTGTTTCTGGTGTATAAAAAAAACTATTTAAAATAACGCTTAGCCTGATTGGGGAGGAAGTAAAGCCTGGAGGCCCGCCAGGCTTATGATACAAACCCTTATGATACATTCTGGCTTCCTGAATGCAAAATGAAACCTTTCATCTGCAGCAACCGTGTGAGCCGGGATGGCGCCCTGCATCTCTCCAAAATCCTGAAAGAAAACTGCCCTCTGGAGGTCATTGACCTGTCGTCCAATCGGATCGAAGACCCGGGCGCCGAGTACCTGAGCGAAGCCATCTGCTGTAAGGGCTCCGTCCTCAGAGAGTGAGTCGGTTTGGTTTCCTCCGGTGGTCTCCCAGGTGCTGGCAGGCTGGCTGGAGGCTCTGAGTTTGTGTTTTCCAGGCTTTCTGTCTGCAGAAACAACATCGGTTCCCCTGGCCTGCTGTCCTTGGCTGGAGCTCTGACCAACAGCCCGACTCTGACCCACATCTACATCTGGGGAAACCACCTGGAGGAGCCGGTCTGCCAGGTAAAACCTCTGTTATTCAGCAACTCATTTTTCACACACTCATTTAATGTTTCACCCTCAGGAATCTGAGACAGAAAGACTCATTTTCAGAGGTGATGAAATGGATAAATTATGGAATAATGAAATAAATCAACTGAAACTGAACAAAACAAGGATAGGAGCTAAATATCAATAACACTTTAAATAAATAAGACTGTTAATAAAGACCTGATCTTAAAGTTAAGGCTTTTTTATTGCCTATTCTGAGGAGTTTGCTAACAAGAGGCGGTTCTTGTATACATGAAGTGAACAGAACTGGACCGAGAACTCAACCCTGGGGAACATTTGTCATCTTCTGCTGTAATCCACCATCAGAGGAAGCTTTTAAAACAACTGGAAACTGTTTTTATCAGAGCCTGAAGAGTAAAAAACGTTTTATTTGGGTTGTTTGTCACATAAACTTAAGGTGGAAGCAGCAATAATCCGGATCTGGCTGGAGTTGTAGCTAAAAATTAGTGTATATTAAAGTTTTTAAGTGTTAATTTATGGGGTATTGAAGTGTTTTTGCGTCCATAACTCCAGCTGCTCCGTCCCTCAGGCCTTCAGGAAGCTGCTCACCACCGGCCGTCTGACGCCTGAGCAGACCGACGTCAGGCCCTACGAGGTGGACGGCCATGTTTTCCTCGCCGAGCTCTTCCATCGTCTGAGGAAACACCTTTTCTTCATAGACGTTAACGAGCAGAACGAAGGTTCAGACTCCCCATAACTCCAGTGACGCCGTTCACCATCAAACACTCGGGGAAATAATTTCATCAGAGGTGGAAATGGGATCAGATTTACATCCAAAAATGTCTAAATATGAAAGAATGAAATTAAAGTCAAGACTTAATAAAGTTAAATAAGGGTGAATTTATTTTCTTGTGCAACTTGTGAGAATAATTGTTGATTTTAAGCCTCCAACAGTCAGAAACTGAAATGTTTGGACCTCAGGAATCAGGTAAGAGAGAAATTTCCTTGTGTCTGATCTGTTGAAATCCAAGTGACCCTTGACCTCCTCCCTACTCCTCAGCCTGACTCTCCTCCTGGCTGCTGGTCTTCCAGTCCGACCCGTCCGGATCCCAGTCCAGCCGGATGTTCCGGTTCTTCACACTGAAGCGCAGCTGCCGCTCCTCCTGTGGCCCGGCGCTCCAGCGCTGCACGGCCAGCCGGGCCAGCGCCGGCATCCGAGGCAGAGCCCCGAGCAGCGCGGGCAGCCAGGCCGAGCAGGGCGCCGAGGTCAAAGGTCGGAGGCTGAGGTCGGCCTCCTCCAGCGATCCCAGGCCGCCCGCCGCGAACAGCGCCTCCCAGCCGGCGTCCCCGACCGAGCCGTTGTAGGACAAGTCCAAGACCCGGAGGGAGGACACGCAGCCGCGTCTGCACACGTCAGCTGCTCCAGGAACAATAAAGGTTAATCAATCAGGGCACAGGCTTGGTAAGCACCATAACTGTCATGACAGTTGCTATGACAACAATAATTAAACCACAAGCGTAGGAGTAGCTTGTGGTTTAATGTACTTTGTTTACACCAAGAGTTCATACGTCCTTTACAAAACCGCTGAAACTCGGATCGTATGCAGCTCCTCCATGCTGGACGCACTCTGTTCACAGTCAATTATAATTAATATCCCACTGGGATCAATGAAGTATTTTGGAATTGAATATAAGAGATTGGAGGCATTTTCTACTGTCTGACTCATTCTGGTTCATCCCAACAGCAGCGCCACTGAACCGCCATCTTGGTAGCCAAGATGAGCCATGGCGTCCAGACCAACAAAAAGAAAGTAATCAAGCAATAGCTGTAACTTATATTGTTTATCAATTAGATAGGAACAAGGCTAGAGCTAGTTCTAAGCTCTAGTTTGTGGTTGTCATAGCAACTGTTATGAAACCCTACCAAGATGGCTGTGAGCTACAAAATTCCTGGAAGTGTGACATCACATGAGAATTATGTATAAACTATTATTATTACGTTAAAAATAACCCAAAATATGAATAATGTGTCAAAGCAAAAGCAGTTTTCACCTAAATGATGGTAAGTTCGGGTTTAATTTAAAACCAAATCACCGTGTTGGTTACCTAGGTGACGCAGGTCGTCGGTGGTGAGGCCGCAGCTGCTGAGGCGGAGCTCCAGGACCACGGACGGCTGCAGAGCGTCCATCAGCAGCGGCAGGCGACCGCCCACAACCTTACACCAGGAAACATCCAGGCTGCGCAGGTACGGCGCCGCCAGAGCTGGGAAACAAGACATCCAGGCTCTCAGCTTATCCAGCTTTTACTTTTCAAATATGACAAGTAAAAGAAATTATTCGTTTGGGGGACACTTTTTGAGTTCTTCAGTTTGTGGAGGAACTTTGTAATCCGGGACTTTCTGCTTCACTGGGGTTTCAATACGGAGCCAAACAGAGGCCCACTTTTCTAAGCCAATAAGAAATGGTAAAGACAGGATATTCATTATGATGCAGGGGAGGCCCCAAAAACTCCCACAGTGTGGCCTGGCCGGGAAAGAGCCGATGACTGTGTCTGAATCTGTATGAACTTAACATGCAGCATTTTCCAGAAGGAAGCAGACGTTCACTGTGGCAGTAATCGGCCCGACTAAAGACATGGATGAGGCTCTTCAGATCGTTCTGGGTCATTTAATCCTGGAGATGCTCTTCAGGTGATAGAAGGCTGGCTTTGGAACAGTCTTTATGTGACTCTGAATGTTCAGGTCAGAGGTCATCACTCCAGCCAGATTTCAGGCCTGAAAACCTGTTGCTAGCATTAGGGTTGAAATGATTCTTCCAGTGATTCAGTTCCTCCATTATTAAAATTCCTGGAGGAAAACTGATCCGCCTCGAAGCCTCGTTATATTATGTGTTATTATTTAGCACCGTGTTCCGGCCGGGACTTTATTTACTCTCTCACTTCCTGAGTTGTTGACCAAAGCTAAGTGTTAGCAGCATAACGTCCAGTTTTCAGGTTCTGCTGGGAGGATTTTACTGAGTCATGATAATGTTCGGATTTTTGTCTTTTTCCGGGACCAATAAGCATCTTAAAATGGCGGCAGCGACGCCTGGAGTCCGGCGGGATTATTGATC
>CAEGAE010031803.1:0-24999 GCA_903067095.1 Girardinus metallicus | reverse complement strand
TATATATATATATATATATGTATATATATATTGCATATTAGCTCTTCAACAGTAAATTGTATCCTCAGACCCCA
Source organism: Girardinus metallicus (assembly GCA_903067095.1). Taxonomy (NCBI): domain Eukaryota; kingdom Metazoa; phylum Chordata; class Actinopteri; order Cyprinodontiformes; family Poeciliidae; genus Girardinus; species Girardinus metallicus. The sequence continues at coordinate 24,925 of CAEGAE010031803.1, read as the reverse complement.
TCGATAACTAACAAAAAATTATTAATGCAAAAAAGAAAAAGAAAAACACTGCATACCAAACAGCAAAAAAAAAAAAAAGCAAATGAAACCAAGAAACAAAATAGCAAAACAAAACATGCAAGCAAATGACAAATTAAACCTGGGTGCACGGCTAACTCTGTGGGCATTGCCCCAAAGCCTGGGCCACCGGGCCGGTGAGAACCCCAAGCCCACAGCGCGTGTCTGCCCACACGCACGCCCAGAGAGCAGGAAAGACACCACACCACCTGTCAGTCCCGCCCAAAGAAGGCATGATTACTTAGAACTAGTTTTAAAGCCAGGCAAAACTAACCTGGAAAAGGTGGATGCAAAAGGTTTGGGGAAGACACAGTCATGAGATTGTGGGGTCTGTTCGGGTCCCCACAATCCAGAATGCCACTGAGCTCCACAGCTCATTAGAAGTGTGTGTGTGAGCACGCACAATGTACACCTGGCTTTAAAGATCATGTTGGCGTCACCCATCATAATATAAAAGTTGAATGTGCACCAAAATACCACAATAGTAAATTAGATTATTGCAAAAACAGTTTTTACCTCATTTTCTCCTGGTCCAAAAGGAGTTTTTTTTTTTTTATCCAAGAAAACCATCAATGGAAAATGAAATTCTGCCTGAAGTATAGAATTAAACATGCAAAAACTCCTGAAAATGAATATGCCTTCTGATTGTTTGGAACATATGGAAAAGAAAATTTTAAGTTCTCCAGCAGCTAAGAGCCTCTGCTGATCGTAGCCCCTTTTTGAAACACATTGTAAAATCACAAAATCTGACCAAGTACTTTTGGTCTAGTTTCTAATGCAAATATTCTTGTACACTTTAAATAAGACACTTCACCTGCCCTGCTTGCTGGTGGGGGTCAGAGGGCCCACCAGCCCTCTCCATGGCAGCCTTGCTGCTGTGAGACTGCCCCAGCAAAAGCTCTGGGTACCATCTAGTAGCATGCCACCATTAATGTGTGAATGTGTGTGTGAACGGATGAATGACTGAATGTCATGTTAAGCGTTTTGAGGTCCTCTGATCTTGATAAAGAGCTACACAAGTACAAGCAATTTACTTAAAAAAATAATATAAGTATTACTTGCTAAAAAAAAACCCTATAAAACTAAGAGTCGCCGCTGCGCTGTGTCCACCCCCCTCACTGCAGCGTCTCCATGCTCTAGGCCCGGGGTGGGGAGGCGTCAGCAGCCGGGCCATGAGGGAGATGTTCAAGAGCTACGTGGAGATGCTGGTCAGCACAGCACTCGACCCTGATATGATCCAGGCTCTGGAGGACACTGATGGTGAGTCTCACATGGACAACGCACTGCAAAACCATAAACTCTTACCAAGCAGCTTTTGGTCTAGTTTCTAGTGCAAATGTCATATTACACTTGAAATACTAACTTGCCAGTAACTTCTCAGCATAATAGTTTTAAGTCAATAATTAATTCATATTGATGAAAAAGTACTAGCAACATTTTCATTTATATTTAATATGGAAAAAATGTCTTGTTCCACTGGCAGATTATTTCACTTATAATGAGAACTTTTTCATCAATATTAAGGAATTATTGACTTACAACAAGTTCCTATTTCATGCTGAAAAGTTACTTGTAAATGAGTTTTGTTTTATTTCAATTGTACAATGATATTATGCACTAAAACCTAGTCCAAAAATACTAGGTAAGATTTTTGCAATGTGCAACTATAAACTTGTAGAAACATGATTATTTACTATAATACAGAGGAAAGAGCCTGCATGTTGGTCCGAGTACATAAACCCCCATCTTTAGCAGCAATTTTTGATTATTTCCTGGTCTTTCTCTGTAGCTGAATCATAATAAAGGACCAATTTTAAGTTATTGTGAGAGAATAATGCCTGAATCTTGCGTTTGGGCTAGAATATGGGCTATTTTTCTGCAAATTGCTAAAAGACATTTAACCCAATTTTAGGTCATGACGTACGAAGATATTTAAGCCTGCAGGTACAACTTTGAACAAGTTTTGTGCTCTCTGTTTATGATTTAAAAAATACTGGAAGCTGTATTGTTTATTATTCATCCTGAAAAGAAAACCCATCATTATAAAAAAAAAACAGGAAGAAGGCAAAGTTAAAAGTGAAGGACTGTTGTTCTAACTGCTTAGATGAGCTGTACCTCCCTCCAATGAGGAAGATCGACAGCTTGCTAAGTGAACAAAAGAAGAGGCTGTTGAGAAGAATCAATATGAGTGTTCAGCATCAGGTGGGCTTTTACATTCTTCTTCTGTGGTCTCAGTTACATTCCAAAACCGTATGATCATTATACCAAACACACCAGTGGAAGAGTTCAGCTGAAACATCCCCTTTTTTTTCCCAGGAGGTTTTACATATGTACCCCAAAATGACAGCAGACCCTCTGGAGTCTGGAGCTGTCAGAGTTCATCTGGGTGGGGAAGGTTACAGTCGTAAGACCCTCAGTCGTGTCAAGAAGAGTGTTCCTAAGCAACAGGTGAGGTGATGCAGTTTCACACTGAGGTGCAGGTGTTGTATGTCTAACTCACTTAGCAGGAGCTAAGGATCACAATGGTTTAAAAAAAGAATTCAGAAATCATATGTGATTGTTACTTACTAGAATTCAGTATTTTTGGTCTAATAATTGTGAAGTTACATTTCAAACAATTAGACATAAGGTTTTTTATTTGTCATTATGTGTCTAGAACATAATGACATTGGAGTGGTGATATACAGACAAAGTCTGTATATCACCATAAGCAGACACACTCCTTATGGTGAGTGTGTCTGCAGAGGGGCAGAGGAGATGGAAAGTGGACAGGTAGATTTCACAGCTCTTGGGAAAAAGCTGCTCTTTCGCCACGTGAATTAGAATATCATAAATTTCAATTTGTTTTGTTCCTCATTTCAGAAAGTGAATTTCATGTAGAATCATCACACTCACAGTGAAATAGTCCTGTTTTTGTAATTTTGATGAATATGGCTTATAAAGGATAAACACTCAGGATTCTCTGTCTCAGAAAATTTAATTATTATGAAATAGTTAAATAATGTAACCTCATGGTGTTTCACCCCAATCAGCTAACTAACCCTAAACACCTGCAAAGGTTTCCTGAGTCTCTGCACAGTTTGTCAGTCTGTGTCAGTCAGTAAGCTACACAGTCATGGAAGAGACACTGATTGAACTGAGTGAAGTTTCCACAGTCAGTGATGGTTGAGGTTCCATGTCATCTGCTGGTTCTGGTCCACTGGACTTTCTGAAGTTCACAGTCAATGTCCATCTACCAGGACATTCTAGCACCCTTCATGCTTCCTTTTGCCCACTGTGATGATGATTTTATTTTTGGTACCAGCCCACATTGCCATTCTCTCCACCACTACATGGTACCAGAAGCCTTTGGCAATTACCATGGTGGTACTGGGCTTGATTGGCCAGCAAACGGACCTGACTAGAACCCTATAGAAAATCTATGGCATGTTGTCAAGAAGAAGATGACCATATAGCAGAACCTAAAATGCAGATGACCTGAAGGCAGCTACTAAAACAATGGGTTGGACATCATATTGATTTAAACTCTAGTAAGGTTCATGGTACGGTTCTCTTAAATAAAGAACTTGGGAATTACTTTTTACAATGACTCTTTATAAACCAAGCACTTTTAAAGTCTTTCTGTGGATTGCTGGGTCAGAACCAGACCATTCATTTTATAACTGAAGAGTTCAGGAAAATGGAACATTTTTTCCTGTTTAGCTGAAATGTTCTGGAACTGGTAAAGAAGGTAACTGTGCTAAGCTGTTCTCTTTCAACCTTCCTCAGGATATAAAGCTTTCTATCGAAACTTGCCGATTATACAGTCTGTATCATTCTCTCCACCACTACAAGTATCACACCTTCCTGTACTGCAAGAAAGAGGTAAGGAAGGCTTCATGCATGCATCTGTATTCAGTTTGGTGATTAGTATCCCGTGGCTGTTTTGTGTCTTTTACTTGAATGTTGTAGAATCTAAAACCAACTGTTTGTTCGGACTCACTCCTCTGCTTCTGAACATTTGTCAAATTCATGACTTTTTTTGCACTTAATAAATATCAGCAGTATTTTCACCAATATGCTTGGCTGGTGATAGGCCAACACAAAGCTGTGCAAAAAGTATGACTCACTACAAATTGGACCTTTAGCCTAAAATTCACCTTTTGTGACAGATGGGGGGCTTGTGCTTCAAAGCCTTGTTCCTTTACCAAAACGATGGGTGAGATTTTGGAGCAGACTTGGTGAACCATTGAACCATTGTTTATAAAGCCCAGCATGTCCATGTGCTAGGCATAGGTTACATCACAGTAAAGCAGACATCAGGATGTGGTGATTAGCAATTTAAAATATTTGACTCTTCGTTTATTTAGAGACGGACGAAAATGTAAAGAGTTTTGTTCTGATGGTTTCTGGTCTAGAAAGATTTACTCAACAAAAACTAGTGAATGAGTAAAAATAACTGAAGGCTTTAGCCTGCCTATGTTCTGTTCGCATTTTAATATGTTACCTTTGTATTTTATTCAATTTTAATGTGATAGGCCAACACAAAGCAGTGCATAATAATCTGAAAAGTGTGATGTGTATTCAGTCCTCTTAACTCAGTACACAGTCCAGATGAGTGTGATTTAATCTGATTATTAATCCAAGCTGTTCTGTGAGGACACCAGAGGTCTGATAAAGAAAACTGGAAAACACAATATGTAGAGGAAAACTAGACAGTACATCACAGTGCGAACATAAAGACCGACAACTGTAGACAGCTGGTAGAAACAGATCCAGAAAAGACTATTACATTCAATAAAGTACTTTGAACATATGAATACTTCTTGCATCTCAGTCTATGGCTCCAAACAGAAAAGTTTATACCATTTTCCTTTGTAAATTGTTGTTATTTCCACATTATGTCAGAGAACCTCTCTCCACAGATCCTCTCAGGTATGTTGTAGTAATGTTCTGATTATTGTGATGTCGGTTGTTTTCTGTCCAGACAGATAATATTGAGCAGGCAGCTGAGGACCCTGGTCAGGAGGAAGTGGTGCAACAGTGCATGGCCAACCAGGCCTGGCTGGAGAAGCTTTTTAGCTCCTTCGTTGAACTGCTCACCCTTAGCGCCAAGGCATGAAGATCAGAGCCTCAGTCTTAGCCTCTGAACTCCTGCACACACACACAGTATCAAGTAGCCGAAGATATCTGTAGTCAGTAACGTGAATGACCCCCACTACACAAACTGGAGCAGCTGGTGCCAGTTTGTTTGTGGTACATGTTTTGTCCATCTTAAAGTACCTCTTGAGTTCAAAGTTTGTATTGACAAATAGTAAATAATGACTCCTTTGGATATGGTGGATTTTCACCAAAATTCTATTGATGGAAGTCACGTGGGCAGCCTGATGAGAGACACTGTTTGTAAGGACATGTTAATAACTGTGGTTTGTATAATTTATACAGTAACATTTTTAAAAATGACCACCCCCAGCTGTGGGTTGTTTGTTGTTCTTATTTTTTGAAGAATATTTTCAAAGGATGTACATAAATGAGTCACCCTGCTTTATTGTACCGTTTCAACCCGCAGTGTTCAAACGGGGGACGTATGAGGTAAAATGAGGTCTTAGTGCACTATATGATGTTTCTACAATCTTCAGCAAAGATAAAAGAATAAATAGCTGTTTGAAACGATATAAAATGTATTCTCCAAACCATGATATATATTTTTTTCTTTTTAAAATGTAGTCTACTGCTACAAATCATGAAGGAATGAAAAAATAAATATGCCTTTCTCTAAAGAAATGTGAGGTGAAAAGATCCTCCAGCAGCCTAAATGTCAGTGTTTTAATGTTGGTCATTTTTATCTGTTTCTTGTTAATTGATATTTCCTATTGTTCTGCCTCTCCTGGAGACTCTTTCAGTGTGTAAATACTGTACAGCTGCCCCATTCCTGAGCTGGCAGTCGCTCTTCTGTACATGAAATTCCTGTATTTGACAAAAGGGAAATAAAACTGATCAAATACAAATGTGATGAAAAATAAACAGCATTGTGCTCAAGTTTTTCACATTTTCTTGAGAGAATGTGAGTATAAAACATTCACATCCTCCACTGCATGCCGCAGTCATGCACAGACTAAAATAGTAGAGCTCATTTACCAACAGGAAGGAAGTCAAAATCGAAATTCAATCCAAGATGGCCAACTTCCTGTTTCATGTAGGGTTCGGGTGCATGAGACTTTTCTGTAGGACTCGGGGTACCAAATTTCATGCCACTATGATGAAGTAAAGTCAACGCGGGTGGTCATTTTGCTGGCACACATGAAGCTTTTAGACATAGTACTTAGAGGACATTCCAGAAGCTTAAAGTTAGACTGATTTAGTCCTCACCGCTACTTCACTGCCAGTGGTGCAGGTGGACTGCACAAGGTGGATGGAATATTGAAGAAATAGGCTATCTCCAAACAACTAAAATATTTTAAACTTGGACAAAGATGGGTTATTAACAGGACAGTGATCTTAAACATGCATCAGAACTGGTTTTAGAGTGGATAAAGCAGGCTAACATGAAGCTTCCTGTAAGGTCCTGGCATCAATCCTGCCAATGTCAGAGCCATATGGTGACCTTCAGTTCTATGGACTGCAGTAGCTAACTTTGATTAAAAATAGTTTTTTTTCTTTTTACCAAACTTGTTAAAACCGTCAATATGTCATGGCAATATAACAGAGATACTGTATGAAAATGTTTTAGCTCCTCTGCCTCCTCGTATGTCCAACGATAACAACAGATAAACAGTTCTGCAACTGTATGCGTTTGTTTGCTATTAGCAGACTGGCAATCCTGAGCACTGTGTGCATTAGCCTGATTGACAGTGTGAAGACCCACCAAGACCTTTGCTCATGGTGCTGATTGGTTGTTTCTGAAGAAAAGCACTGCTTCTACTCTCCCTGTAGTGGGACCACAGGCAGGGAGGAGAGGAGCACTTTTTTTCCCCAGAATATCTGTCTTATGTTATACTGTCACAACATAGTAACAGTTTTAAACAAATACGTAAAAAAATTAATCTCGTACAAGTTTAAAAACTGTTTGGTTCAGGAAACCATATAGTTTAAATGAACACAGTAATTTGTTATAAGAATGGTGGATGCTGAAAGCTTTATCTTTGGCTATGTCTATATTTGAGCATATGTGTAAATGTAACTCTTAATTCTCCAATGTAGAGGAGATGATATAACATAGTGCTCTGGGGCTGGGCTGGGCCGAGGGGGGGTGGGGGGGGTGGGGGGGGGCTGTGAGTACATCAAAGGATTAGTGGGCGAAGAGGAGGAGGGGATGTGCAGAGGAGGAAGGACGTTAAGCTTACAGACCCTGTTTTATTTGGAGGACAGAGACACTGCCTTGGACGGTGTGAGTGGGTTATTACACCAACAGGTGAGTGCAACAGTTCATAGGCATTAGTGCCTTGAATGTTACTTAGAATTATTTCTTATGATCCACTTCAAAGTATCTGAACGTAGTTCTTCAATTCACATTAATTAGCTTTAATAGCAGTGTGATGGCTAAATAATTGCAATGCAGAGACCACATTATCATTGGCTTTAAATTAGTCATTTATTGCTGTTGATATTATGTAGCAGCTATTCTTGAGAATTGGGACAAAATGGGTTTAAATTTTCCCAAAATTTTTTTAAATCATTCCTCAATCTTATGTATACAAATATGACAAATAGTGTTTTGGAAATGTAAAGGTGCTAAGGTGCAGGCTCCCAGTTGCAACATTTTTTTTTAAATTACATTTTTAATCGACTTGACCCAGAACTTTGTCATCACCATCTGACAAAAAGAAATACAAAATTATTTTTTAATGACCTTATTAGTGATATTTTTACTGTTTTACAGACAAATGCTTCTCAAGAAACAGAAGAAAAAATATTATTTAAGACAAAAAACGACAAAAAGTCCGTCTGACAGTACATGAAGGAATTGACGCAGAGCTGAAGGTGGTGACAAACTAGTAAAAAAAACTTGATACATGCCATTTATGTAAAATAGATTCAGATCAATTAATTGCACATGTAAGTGAGATTTGTCAACACTATCACACTGTCAGTTAAAAACTCTGACGGAGTTGACGAAATGTCAAAGTACCTCAATTTATATGTTATTCTGAATGAGGCCATATTGTAGCTCATCAGGTCCTTTCCAGTATACTAAAATTAAGCATTTATTTCACAAAACTTCATCAAAGTTTTGTAAATTGTCAGTTATGGTGTTGACACATCATGGTTGTGACGAACAACTTAGGAATAAAACTGAAGAAAAAACTAAAGAATAACATGCTAACCAGAGCTGCCTGGCACTCTTAGCAAAGGAAGAGAAAGGAAGAGGTCATGGGGTCCTTAGAAGTTTATGCTGCCCCCCAATAATGCCTGATTTTTCAACATTCTTTTTATGTCTGACTGTGTTGACAAAAACTTGGGACAAATTTCAATGTAGTTGGAAAATATATAAAAATTATTTTTAATTCAATTTATTGATAATTTTATCTGAATTATAAAATTTATCTGAATACTTATACTCATAATATATTATCTTAGTATTCCTTCAGTTGTTTTAAACCATTATAATGTATCGAGTTCTGCTCCAGGACAAGGGATTTTAAAGACACCATCCACCTACTGCAATGTTTAAAATAAAAAAAAAATATTCAGCAAACACCAGGAAAACATACATTGTTGTGCTCACTTGGCACAGTTTAGTTTAGTCAGATATTTGAAAAAATTATATTTTGTCCATATTTTATTAAAATTTTGTGCTGTATCCATAGGACCTGTTTTGTCTCTCTTCTCAAGAATCACTGATAGAACAGTTTTTCTCAAACTGAGGTCACCAGTGGTCCACTGGTGGTCCGCGGGCGCCCTTTAGTAGTCCGTAAAGCATGTAAACCGTTTATTTGCCGTGATGTGAGCTCAAAGTGCGATGCATAAAATTAGCTTACCAAAGGATTGTGTTTAAAAATGATAATGGATAAATGCCTAAAGACCAGGTCACACAAAATAAAAGCTGAAGATATCGGTGGAAAGAAAACGACACTAGGGCAACTTATATGATCAGAGGAAGAAAAGTCATACCTGCTGATGTGCGAGCGATTCGATTCTTTTGAACGGTCTCCAGTCTCAGTTAATGAAACTGGAGAACGTTCATTAAAGTTCTTACGACTTTGCTTGCTCTGCTCACAACAGCTATTGTTTTTTTTTTAAATTAAAGATGATTTAATTAAATGCAATAGATAAATACAATTGAAAGAAATTGGTGGACACCTTAACATTTAATAGTGCTGAAAATGACTTTTGTTTCTGTCAAAGCAACTAAAGTCTATTTTTCTGTTACTGGGCAAATAGCCCTAAAATGCTATAAATGCACACAACACTTGGTAGTAAAGAACAACTTTTTTTAATTTCGATGTGTTTGACATCATTGGAAAGCTCAAAATACACACTCTCTGAACCTTTAAATAACTCAAAACACCAAGAGTCGACTTGGCCTGTCCCATTTACAAAACTAAACTGGGCTCTCGTTTGCGCCATGTCAGCTGTTTGGGATTTTCCTCCGTGCTTACTGTTGGGATTCACTAAATAAAAACCTCCTGCTCATTTTAATTCTCCCATGTCCCTGGGTTCAAGCAGGATCCCACGTGGCAGGAGTTGGATCACACAAACGGACACACATTGCTGTTCAACTTCGACAATCATGACAATTTATTAAACAATGGACAACATAAAACTCACGCAATGCATCGTACAACAGACAAATTGATCAAGAGACATATTACCTGAGACATAGACAAATACTCACGCAACAACAAACATTTAGGGAGAAAAAACCTCCCGAGAACCCTCCTAGTTCTGACTCTTCATTTTTGCACCTCCTGTTTTGTATCAAAGAGAATGGGTCCTCTGGGCTGTATGTAAATTAGGGGAGTGCCTCTAGTGAAGAGGAGGGCTATCAGATTTACAACTGTGAGAACGTTGGCCAGCTTCTATCAAATTTACAACTTTTCTTAAAATTCCTAAGTGAGACAGAGTTCTATGACTCCCCAAATCGCCAATCTAAACACAGGAATGGCCAGAGTGTTTTCTTTACAGGACTGAGAGGCGCCCAAATGCCGCAGCCTCAGTAGATGTGTTTAAACACTATATTTTGAACCTAGGATACTTACAGATTAGATTACTTTTCAATGATTTGATATTGGTATGTTAAAGAAAAGTATCCCACTGATCAAATTATATTAATTGAAGCCTGAGTATAATTTTAACCTATTCAAAACAATGTTATTTTTGTCTAACATTTTAAGCATGTAATATGAGTTTAAAAGTAACATTAAAACTAGCATATTAAGCTAATATTTTCCAACATTACGTAACCGCACTTTCTGATTGGCTACCTCTACCTCTCACATGTCCCTGACTGCGTTCTCGCTCCCAGTCAGGGAAAAGCCCACAGGCTGTGATAAAAGGACCAAGGCAACCCAACATGTTGAATATGCCCAATTTCAGATCGGTTCTACGTAACACACCACACACTGCAGGATGATTGGTTACGATTATGGCAATCTTAGAACTCGGGACGTTCTAAGATTGTCATAAGGGGAAAATCGGGGCAAAAAAATTTAAATTGTGTCATGTGAACTCCCACCCCTCTCCCCCGGGCCAATTGCCAAGCCTTGGCCGGTCCGCGGTGATAAAAAGTTTGGGGACCACTGGGTTAAGTGACCCTCAGACTCAAAAAGTTTGAAAAAACACTCATACTTTTATAATTGCTGAGCCTTTATGTAAATGCATACATAAAGACACTTACAGAAAGTGATTACTTCAGTGTTGGTTCTTGATTACAGGAAATAAGTTTGAATATTTCTGCAGCAGACGCTCAGGCATGGCGCCAGACGTGGAGAAGATCATCCAGAGCATCAGCCTCGGAGACCAGGACGCCGTCCAGCTCTTATTGGACAGCTACAATACCCAGGTTACTGATGGTTGCCATGACAACTGCCTCAATTTGACATGAGACATTTTCCTTTTTTGTAACCATGGAAACAATGTGCAAGGCACGATGAGAATGGTTGTCAATGCCTAGAGGAATGTTTGAAATGTCTGCAGGAGCACCAAGTTGGTCGTCTCCGTCTCTGGCTTCATATCGCCCAGAAACATGTTGCAGCATTCACCGCTTCTCTTTCTCTGCTCCACTCCTGCTGCTGCTGTTTGAACAGCCATTCTACTTCCAAATACCAAGATAATTTTGGTATATTCTGACAAAATTAATCAAGTGAATGAATACATGTACCAGCTGTTCATCCTGTAAACGGTGGTTTGACCCCCCACCCTGTCCATCTCTGCCATTGTGACCTTGGGTGGTCATATGGCCCGGAGGGGCCAGCTGAATGGCAGTCATGCCTCTGTCAGTCTGCCCCACAGCAGCTGTGAGTACAATGTAGCTCACATCATCAGTGTGTGATGATGTGAGCGGATGAACGGGTGAATGACCGATTGGAGTATGCAGAGGTTTGAAGTTCTCTGACTTGATAAGGCTATATAGAAATGTCACCCATTTATAATTTTACCATGTTTTTATTATTGTCTTGCTGACATAATTGTAATATTTTCTCAGCATGTCATTTGCTTTAAGTTTTTGTCTTCATCAAATGATGCTGATCTTTGTAAAACATTCAGTCCTCCATCTTTTTTTTTAAATCTCTCCACAGTACGCAGAGTGCTTCTTTTTCAATACTGAGGTACAAGAGAGAAAAAAGGTCAGTAAACAAAATGTCTGAGTCTGTGAATCATCTTGCAAAAATATTCACATATAAAGTTAAGAAACGCCCCACCTACAGAGTGGAGCCACGCTCCTGACCGCCTCCCCACAAACAGCAGACCAGGCACCAAAACCTGGAATTGTACTACAAAAAGCTCTTCCATAGAACTAACTCCCCCACTGCTCAACATGAACTCCTGTTCACCGAGATCCTCCAAGGAAGGGAGACTCTGGTACATTTACCCCAGAGCAAATGGCAGCAGGGTCTTGCGCCCCATGGAGCGCAAGACTAGTGATGGACACCAAGTCCCAAGAACCAACTGGAACCAGAACCAACACCCCAACCCCACCAACTCCCACACACAGCTTTGTGGCATCTGCTGCAGATGCCAGATGTTTTATTCTTAGTGCGGTGTCTCTACACCTGGCACTGCCTCCTTTTTGAGCTTGCTGCATTTTTGAGTCTTGACGGCTTACACTTCCATCATGTTCCACCTGCCTTCATGATGGTCTCTCCTCAATCATCTCCACGCAGCAGAACCTGTGGAACAGAACATGGTTGCTATAAAACTAGATGGGCAATGGGCAGCATTTTCTTGTCATCTGATTGAGAATGTTTATACTGTATTTTTGTCATTGTAATACTGGTCAGTCTTCGGCTTTGCCTTCGGTCATCAATGATGACCACACCCGTGTCCACATTTTTCACAATATGAACACGCTTGCACGTTTGAGAACAGCACCACCTGCTGTTTGGTGAAGGCATCACACAGACATGAACGTTTACTTCTTACCAAAAATGGATAAAAGTCATAATCTCTTTGAAACTCTTTCTGGACATCTTTTTTATTGCAAAACAGGAATCCCCATTTTTCTGAACAGACACTATCCAAGTCCAAAATGTCAATAGTAGAATGTCACCACTTCTTTGATTTTGTCTGCTCTTTTTAAGTCTTACACTTATTATCTTTTTCTTTCTTATACATCCATTGCTGTTCATTCTTGGACCACCTGTCTGTAGCAACAACGACTGGAAGAGGTAAATAAATCACCCAGACAGAGCTGTGCTGACAATGAGTTCATACCGTCTTACATTAATCTGAAAAGGTGCTTAAATTGTTTCGTCACATCCAGCCTCTGTATAGATGAGTGTCCTCCATGGAACACATGGTTAATCATGTGTTCCAAAGCTGTTTAGATACCTCATGACTCATCATATTACCCTGTGTTGACCTTCACTTTCGTAGTGTGCTCCAGCTTGTGCAGAAGACTCTGTTCTAATAGGAATTCATTCTTTTGGTGGGTTTGGTTCAGGGCTGATAGTAGAAAAAGAATCCTGAGCCTGAACTTTTTTCCATCCCCATGAGGGGGGCATGATGTGAAGGGTGTTACATATGCAACTCACCTTTAACACATAACATATAATACTATATAAAAAGAATTATTTTAATCGATGGAATAGTGGGCTCCTGAACACAAAAAAGTGTCAGGATTGATGAAGGCAGAGATGAGGAGAGCCAAAATGCAAACGAATATTTGTTTAACTTAAAGACTTGTCATGAGTGCTCACCAAATTTCAGGCATAAGATGCACAGGAATCCTGCACAAGACTAGACTAGAACTAAAAGATTTCTGAAGAAATTTAAACAGGGCCTACCAAAGTGTGCCCGTCGGTTGGAACCCAGCATTGTGCTGCTAAAAATGTCAATACTAAGCTCAGCTAAAATAATGTTAATAGCATGTGGAGAATCATAAGAATATTGACTAACATGGACATAGTCAATTCAGAATGTTAAAACTAGTGCATAAATTAGCCAAATGCTAATGTTAGCCTAAATGCTGCCAGTGGCATGTGGGGTATCACTAGCATGTTGTGTTACGTTGACTTCCTCTATTCATCATACTAATCATGGCTAATAAATCAAAAATAGTTCAAATGCTTATTTTACCCATTAGTGCACTGAGAAAGAAATAGCAGAAATACTTATTTTAGCAAATGCTTCTTTTAGGGTAAGAGCTAATGTTGGCCTTGTTTAACCTGAGAGACAAATGGCTAAAATGCTTATTTTAGAAATAGCTGATATAAATGCACCGCCTTGCGAAGGCAGTGGACTAACCTGTGAGAAAGAAATAGCTAATACATATTTTATGGAAAGGGCTAATATTAGTGCATTACCTAAGGCAGTACACTAGTGGGGCACAGTGAACTACTATTGTTTGTGCTAATATTAATGCACATACATTAGCTAAAATTTTGACAAAATTATTAAAATAAATTTCTGGGAGCCTGGGTTTACCATCTGACGCCAGTTCGCTTTGAAGCACCTTGATAGAAAACAGAAAAATTTTGAAAAGATTTTATGGAAGCAGACACTCGGAGCGATGTCATGACCGACTTTCATACCAATAGAGCCATATTTGTTGGCGTGAGGGCGACTTAAAAACTCCGTTTCTCACTCTAGCGGATGAATATTGCGCAAGGCAGTGCATTAACCTGGGAAAAAGAAATAGCTAAAATGCTTATTTTAGCTATTTCTGAGCCTGAACTAATATTAGCCTAATAAAGGCTAATATTAGTGCACTGCCTAAGACGTGCACTAACTTGAGAGGAATATTGAGGCTTTTATTTTGAAATTTTCAAAAAGCTTAATTTTAAAGGGCCACAATAACAGTGTAACAGTGGTTGGGTTAAACCAGTCATATAATGCCCAAAACAACAACTACCTGTTGTGAAAAATATGAAGTCTTTTATTATGTAGGGCATCTGATGATCTCATTTCAACAGTCCATTGTGGTTGTCAGTTAAGGGGCATCAGGTTTCATGAGTCATATGATACTTACTTCCTTTGCTCTTCTGCCATCTTGTCTGTGTTAAATGTTCTGTCAAGGTGCTATTTTTATATTTCCAAAGTAGTGGAAAGCAGCAGTTATTTTGAGGTGCATTACATGGAGGCATTTCACTGCCTCCGTTTAATGCATAGCAGGCCGCAACTAGAACTTAAATACTATGTGGGACAGGTGAGGAGGATAACTGATCAGGTGAAAAAAATGAGCTAAATTAATAGGGAAAAGATTGAGCTGAGGAACTAAATTTACTAAAGGGATAAATGGAAACAAGTTACTTACAGACTTACTCCTGAGGGAATTCAAATGGCTGAATTCCCTCACCAGCCATCATTCAGCTCCCAGCAGGCCCAGTAACTGCCTCGTAAATGGAATCATTTGATTCAAGTGTGTTTAAAACTGGTGTGAAGAATTATCATAATAATATAGCTGCATTTTATTGCCTGATTTGATCAGATACTCAAAACCATTAACAGCATTAGATTCCGTAGCAATCAAAATGTTATTAAAGAATTCAAAAAACAGAATAGAAATAAATACTTGTCAGTGGAAACTTTGTATTCTACAATTATGTGGTTCTGACTCCCACAGCTGTCCCTGAACTGGCTGGCATGAACCTGTGCCCTGCTGAATTACACATAGCAAATGAAACATGATGGGTCTTTAATACAGTAAACATATTTCTTTGCTGTAAAAATGTACAATAAGTCAGGTTTTAATTCATTTTTCGTAACTTTTTTAGTCTCACCAGTGGTTCTGCAAGAAAACAGCAAGACAGAAAAAACACAGTAGGGACCAATGCTATATTAATGCTACAGCAATAATATGTAACATTGAAACCAGACTCATAAAAATCAATAGTTCTGTAAATGTTGATATCTATGGGGAGCACAAAAATCCACCCCTGTTGTTAAACAACCCACACCAGCAGTATCTGGTCAGTAACAACACTCCCTACATATGGAATCCAGCAATCCTTTCTGAACATTATCTTGGCAAAAATATTAATACCTATAATAAAACTACCCATGGCTGAAGTCCAGTAATATCTTCTATCTCTTTACACTTCAGTAGAACATGTGTAGCATCTGTTGTGTTGAGTGATGCACATTCATTAATATGACACACTGTGCCTCTGCTTGTCTGCATTCCCTTTAAGTTTCTACAGATATTAGACAGTAGAGAGGGGACCATTCTGGCCTTAAAGTTTGAGGTATTGAAAATAGATCTTTGTGTTGCCATGGCTAATCAACAGGGTCAATGCATCTTTGCAACTGACCCAACTCTTCTAGGACTGTTTTAGTGTCTTATGGCCTACCAATAATAGTCCAAAGAAGGAATGAAAACCACTGAGTTGAGAGAGAGTCGTTGGTGGCCAGCTTAGTGCTGAACACTGGAACCAATTGTCTATAATTGGTGAAACAGATTTTTAAAAAATGTATCTCAATGCTGAATGATGTTCTGTGTGTGAAGTAACCCATATAGACAAGGCCAGTAAGCCTCAACAGGACAGAAGATGTTATAAAGAAGAAATCCAGTGGGGGGCGATGTTGGATTTAGCATCTTTTCTCAGGACCACCCATATGAGTGGAACACACCAGGGAATAAACAGAGTACAAATACTGCATGAACGCAATATAGCAGTGTGATCCATTATTGCTGATGTTATCTGCGGTGTTACTAATTCCATTTCTTGGTTCATCAGTTCAGAAAGAACAAAATAAGGGACTATGCTTCGAACTCTGATTCGGACATTGACTCAGATGACGAGAGGCCGAATCTTCTTCTCAGAGAGGTAGGCCAGTAAACTCATGTGGTTTGTTTGTTCTCCTGTACCCTCTGGACTTTCCAGGACCTCCATTCATCTTTTACAGCAGATTTATTTACCTGTATTTAGATTGATCTGTTTAACCATGATCATTTGTTTAATCATATTCATCTTCACAATCTCTGGAGATGATTATTCAAAGAAGGATTCCTCATAGAATCAGGAAAATTATGGACAACCTTGACCATCACCAGACTGTCTTGGCTTCCTAACAGAGCATCTTCAGTCAGAGGCTTCTTCAGATTCAGTGCAGCACAGACTGCTACATGAGATCTTTCCAGCCAACAGTCATCACCATCTTCAATAACATTTTGAATTAATGAGTTACAACAACACTTAATTTCCCTTTGGGATTAATAAAGTATTTTTGAATTTGAATTGAATCTTTGATGCTTCAGCAAATGTAATAAATTTAAGTCTCTTTAAATATAAATGTAGTTGATTTATGCTGAGGCTGAATTCTTAGATTTCACCATAATATTTTTTCCTGCAGGATCTGGCTGCAGCCCTGCTGTGCTTTGTTGGTGGTCAGTTGCAGCCTGCAGTGCTACGAGCTTGTCTGCATACTCTGCGAATTCTCTCCCGTGACCGTAGAGCTCTGGGACCAATGGTCACTGATAGTGCCCTTCTCACCTTGACACACCTGGGAGGTATCAATCTTCTGCAGCCCAGCCAGCAGCAGGACAAGACAAAAATTCAAGATCAGTGTAACAGAACACAAACACAGATCCATGGAAAAGAAGCAAGCGGGTCTCCTGGAGCAGCAGATTCCGATCAGAGGTGCGCAGTTTCTTTTTCAGAGTGTCACTCCTTTAACCGGCAAGGGAACGTAGGGCACCTTGTGCTTGCGCCTGGAAAAAAAGACGCCCGGGAAGACGACAGTGAGGAAGACGGGAAAGTGGATGATGGGGAGATGTGCAGGAAGGAGGCCATGAAAGTCTTGTGTAATATAATCTACAACAGTCCCCAGGCCCGGGAGAGAGCCAGCGCACTGAGGTGACAGTTTTAAAGTTGTCTTCTTATTTCTGCATTATGTCAAAGTTCAAAACTTCAGTTAATTTTGACACAAAATCAGAGATGATTGGAACAGACAGAGATCTTTTACCATTCCTCTCTACACAATCTCTCGTTATATGTTTAAATAATCAAGAATTCAGCCCATCATATTGAAAATCTAGGTGAAAGTTAAGAAGTTTGTCAATCAGAATGTAGAGCTAGATTTTATTAAAACCCAATGAGAAGTCTACAAATAGCAACTTATCACAATTTTTGTTACCTTCAAGATGTTTAAAACACTGTTTAGTAAAGTTTCAGTGTGGTTGTTGGAACATAATCGACTATGAAGTAATTATCCAATAGAAGGCTTAGTTCAGTTTGCTTAGTTCAATCCAGCTGACCACTTTTTTTTTTGGCCAGTGTATTACCTGAACCTGGGCTTTTTCCAACCTCGCAGTGTGTAAAAGGTTCAGACACACACAGTGTCAAAGGGGATATGATCAGAGCAGAGAAGTTTGTTTTTCAGAATCTAGATCTCATTTCTAAAATCAGAAGAATCAAACCTACGGTAAAACATATTGAACTCATTTCCCAATTAGATATCAGAATTAAAACCAGGAAGAACCACAGTTCTATTGCACTTGATCTCTGATGCAACAATTGTTTTAAACCATTCCAAACTGGGCCTGATATATTATTGGCAAGGTCTTTTCCCACCTTTTTCTTGTAATTCAATTTAGCCTTTTTTATTTCATTATTATTTTATCCCCTTTAAGTGAATTCAACTCTGTGAGGTTTCCTTCACTGAAAGCCTTTTTGTTCAACATATTTTTCAACAATTTTGATATCCATGGTTTGCTATTAGGAGATACCTTTGCTATAATTTTCTTCACAAAAAGCTACTAATCACATCAGTGTGGTTGTATGTAAATGAGGGTTACCACACACAGCCTCTTTGTGATTTGCCAGTGACACCACCATCCCAGTCCAAGCATACTGGCACGTCATTTCTGCATTTGAGGAGCACAAAAGTGCTATTCAGACATATTCTACCAAAAGCTTAGATGCTCTGAAGGTTTAATGAATGGTGCTTTACAGCTGCTTAGCAACCCCTTGCCTCACTAAAAGCTTCATGTCTGTTTCCATGGGAAGACTTCTACAGGGATTATGGGAGAGTCTGAAGCAGGGAATCTGGAGTGGGGCACCACCCACTGGCCAGTTTTACAAACTGAGGCTTCTCTTCTTACTGACAGCCCTGAGGCCTGAGCTCAGGCTGCAGCTGCAGCAGGTAAACACTCCTCACCCTCTCATTGCCATTAATGGCTTCATCTAAAGTTTGTCTCAGTCTACTGCTAATCTTAACCATTACTCTGGAGCAATGGTGATGAAGGTGATAGGAGTTATAACTAACTAACATAACTAACATAATGACAGCATTGCTGTCATTATGCCCTTGGGTAAGACACTTCACCAGCTTTGCCTTGTGGTGGGGTTCAGAGGGCCCGGTGGGGTTCAGAGGGCCCGGTGGGGGTCAGAGGGTCCGGTGGGGGTCAGAGGGCCTGGTGGCGCAGGTGCATGGTAACCTGTCCCAGGTCAGCTGTGTAAAGCACCTTGGGGTCCTCTAGACTTGATAAATTGCTATACAAGTACCAAGTCATTTACTCTGAACTAAACTTTTGTGTTTTGTGAAACGTTGAGCATGCAAAAATTCACTTATAGAAATGAATTAGCAAAAGTACATTTTTTCCCACTATCACAACTACAAATTTCAGGATGTGATAATGGTGATGTAGAATGAAAATGATGGATAGCTTAAAAAAACTTATACATAAAACTCTGAGAAGTGTGTGGTGCATTCCTGTTTACAGCTGGAACTAACAGTTGTTGTAATAATTGATTATGCTCTTGATTATTTTGATGATTAATTTGATAGAAAGACTGGCACATTCTGCACATTGTTCATTTAACTAGTTGCAGAATGAAAAGGCTAAACCTTTTTTTATGCAATATTAGAAATATATTAAAACATGCAATTAAAAAATAATTATTTCCTAAAGTGAATGTTTGATCACTTGTAGTAAATGATGCATCAACAGCTAATTACATAATTCTAGTATCTACATATGAAAAGATCAGCCCTTAGAACTCGGAGAAGCTCAAACTATACCATTTGAAGAATTTTGGTTGAGAAAAAGTTTTTGCTGTAACTTTAAGCAAAATGTATATAGCTTTTTGTATATGTTTCACTTAATTACTACTCTGATAATGTTCTTTCAGAAAATGGCTCTTTTTTCGGTCTGTACATTCCAGTTAACAATTAATTGATTACTAAATCAGTTGACCATGATTTCAATTATCAATTTCTGTTTAGACCCTTTTACTTCAAGACCCCTAAATAAACTCCAGACTGACTGGTTACATTTAGAAGTTGCCTAAGTAGTAAACATCGTCTGAGGATAAATGTTTTGTGAAGGCTGGGCAAAGAAATATTCCATTAGAGAAGGAGCCACGAGGCTCATGGGAAGTCTGCAAACATATTCCAGTTATGTATGACTTTGTGTTGGTCTGTCACATCAAGTCCAAATTCAACACATTGAATTACGTGGCTGTAAAGGAACAATATGCAAACAGTTCAAAAGGTGTGAATACTTTTACAAACACTCAATTTCTTTATTACAACTAATGCTTCAGAAGCTGTTTACCACTGTCTGTAGAACTCAGTGCTTTGCTTTGGTCGCCTCAGGAGCGTGGGGTGTTGGTTCTGACCTCAGCCTTGGAGCAGTGCCTGGTCTTGAGATGGGCCGACGGAAATCAGCTGATCACTGACAGCACTTCCCCTCCTGTCTCCAAGGAGGTGTCCCAGGATGTTATTGAGATTCTCAAGACCATCTTCAACGTTGCTCATAGGTTCTACAGGCAGGAGCCGGACGAGGTAAAAACACAAAGCCATTAGGTCTAGGCAAACATCTAATTAGTTAGGAAGGGGGTCCTCACAAAGTTTTCAGACCAGGCCAGTAAAACATTTTAGGGTGGAATGGAATAACCAAATGAAATAAAAATTCAGGAATCATAATAAGGATTGTCAGAGTGCTTCATGTGCCCATGCCTTTATACAGGATTATTTTTTGTGGTGAAATTTAAGATGACATTCAAATTTAGTCCATGAGGTTTGGTCAGAGATGAAATCTGAAGGATGTCTTTACAGGAGGAAGCTGTTTTATATCGCCGCCTGGCAGCTGTCCTACGCCACTGTCTGCTGCTGTCCTGTGATGGAGCAGACACAATGGAGGAACTACAAGGGTCAGAGGGTTATCTTTAACCCAGCAATTCATTGTTATATACGTTACAGATATGCTTGAGAAAAATGAACTAAGAACAGTTGAAGGACGTTCATAAAGTATTTTCCTCTCAGACATACAGTAAACATCCTGTCAGCTCTGCCCCTGACCTGCCTGGACGTCCTGCTGGCTGTCCCTGTGGGACAGGCGTCTCATAAGTATGAAGGTGTCAACATGGACTGTGTACACGCATTGCTGCTCTTCATGGACAGACGACTGAACAGGGCAAGTAGACGTGCTGTCATAGGTAGAAACTGGGCACAACCTTATCAACACCAAGGCGATTATTGGTATCAGATCAATACTAACTTGAGGAGATTGATACTTTGCAATTTTTCTTCCATATCTCCACCAAATTACTTGAAATTCCTCACAGAGTTCATGCCAGTGCATATGCAGGAATTAAAATGCCAAATATCATGAGCTTACATTTGAGAGCAGAAGTTCATGCCTTTGTAGTGTTTGCACTTAAAATCTCTGCTTTCTTTCCAATACAATCTATTCAATGAATAATAACTCCAGTTATCAAACAGCGCATGATGTTAAATTCAGTATTCAAGTCAGTTTAAAATTTTTTCAATCTGAAAAAGACAGCAGATTGTGTCGTGTCAGTGACTTGCTGCATTTATTCCCCTTGGAGGAGAATGTACCAACAATTGCCTGCGTTCCGCCGTTGACCTTACAGCAATAACCTAGACTGAGCATGCAAGTTGCGACAGTGGAGAGGAAAATTTTCCATTAGCAGTAATTAAGTCAAAAAGAAGAAACCTCCAGCAGAACGAGAATCTGGCTCAGTACAAGCGTCCATTTGACCACCGCCTGAGGGTTTGAGAAGACAGAGCAGAGACATAAAAAAGAAACAGAAGCGTTGATCCAGCAGTACTTGCTATTTTAGTGAAAAGTAAAAAGTTAATAGCAGGACAGGGAGAATGTTTAGTTGATGACAGCATTTTTTCAGCTGATGCTCTCCTCCAAGATGGAATCAGAGCCAAACCGAATGCCTGTGAGAGAAGACATAAAGTTAAAAGTTGAAATTGCAGCAAGCAATGCAGCAAACAGTGGTGTTTCTTACTCAAACACTGGAAGCACTGACTCTCTCTGCTGGGTGCCATCATCACTCCACCCATCATCAGTCAATACCTTGCAGCAGCTGCTCCATTTGAGACACAGATTTCTCTGCTGTGGTGTCTTCAGATGGTTTGATAATTGTAAAACCATCTGGTCTCATGCTAACCAATAATGTGGCCTAATCAAACTCACTTGTATGGTGCCAATGCATCTTTCAAGAATCTCCTGCAGCTGCTGACTTCCACCCTGTTGTGATTGACTGTATCACAACATTCAATACCTGGAACATCCAGTTTCTTTAATCCAGTTCCTGGATGATCCAGGAACTGCCTGTAATAGTATTGCTCATCTTTCGATGGCATGGCCATAGAATGGACTCAGTCCGCTCTTTATGATGGATACAGTCTCATAAGCTTTTGAAAACTATCAAACCTATTTTTTTCTCAGGGTCAGAAGCTGAAAGAGAAGCTGACTCCTGTTCTAAGTTTATTGACGGAGAGTTCTCGGGTTCACAGGGAGACACGTCACTACTTAAGGCAAAAGGTAAACTTTTTCTTCTTCTTTGACTGACATTCCTTATTCTATCTCTCTTCTGTGTTTGCTTTTTTATCACCTCTGAATCTTCCAGATCCTCAAACATAAAACCACCTAAAAATAAACCGAATGAATCACGGTACTATTGAAGACGACAATTTTCAACAGTTTTTGGGATACGTCTTATGGTTCCTGGAAGCAAAGGAGTTTTTCAGACTGCTTTTTTCAGTGAAACTGACGGGCTCAAATAGATTTGAGAATTCTATTTGAGAATAGAATTTTCTCTTTCTCACTCTGTAGTTCTAACACTACTGAGGAAGGCAGAGCTGATGGTTAGAACTACAGAGACTGACTGGACTACAGAGACTTGACTGAATACTTACTACAGGCAAGATGGCAGAAGAGCATGTGACTCATGAAACTTGATGCCCCTTAACTGACAACCAAACTGAGCTGTCAAAATAAGAGTATCACATACCCTAAAAAAATAAAAACCTTCATTTTTTTCAATGCAGGTTTGGGGCTTTATATGACCGTTTAACCCAGGGGTGTCCAAAGTGGGTCCTGGCGGGCCGGTATCCTGCATGTTTTAGTTCTCTCCCTGGTGGCAGTAACAACCATTTCAGCATGTCACTGTTCTTTTTAGGCCTCCCTTGAGGCCTAAAAAGACTCCCATGCTTGTGATAGAACACATTTTCATGGTAACGCCAACATGCTAATAGGTCAATTAGATTAATAGGCTAATTTTAGCTTATACGTTAATATTTGCATACTGACTTAATTAAGTCACTGTTAGTCAACATGTTAGTTATAACACACATACTACTGTGAAATGCTACTCGCTCTACATGCCAGTCATAGGCCTCATGTTAACATTAGCCTTACAGCTATATTAAGTATTTGAGTTCTCTGGGGCCTGAACATAGCAATGCATAGGAGAACAATGCACTGCCTTGAGAAGCAAGGTAGTGCACTGCATCACTCCTGGATAGGATATTATTAATTTTGAGAATATTTTTGAGGTAAATTAATGCTTATTTGTTGCGAACAAAGTTTTGAACATATCTATTTGTAGGACGTTCATTGGTGGTGCAGTAACATATTGACATTTGAATCAGAGCTGTATTTTTTTTGTCTCAGATCTTACCTCCTCTGAAGGACGTTGCTGTTCGGCCTGAGCAGGACAGTACACTCAGAGGCCAGCTAGTCCGCCTGATGACACATGTTGACACTGATGTTAAGGACTGTGCAGCAGAGCTGCTGTTCGTGCTCTGCAAAGAAAATGGTACAATTACATTCTACATCTTCGAGATATTGTCTTCATAAAAGTTTTACTTAGATGTTTTAGTGTCCAACCATTCAAGATATTACTGATTGTGAGTCAACATAAATACTTGAAAGTTTTTGTATTACAAAACAGGCATAATCATGGTCAAATAAGTACACCATCTAATGGTATTTCTACAGAACAAGCAAGTACAATTTGGTTTATTTCATTTGCACTCTATATGAAGCCTTGTTGTAGACTTGTACAGTGATAAGCAGACATGTATGTTAATTGAACATCAGAATCGTATTAATTTGTGACTGTTAATGATGCATCACAAATGTAAAGGAAAGTTAACACAAAAAACTACTTTACTTCATTTAAAAAAAATAATGTGTGCTCTACACACACCTGGTCCAGATGGAGACTAACAGGAGTTTAGCCATCAGTCTCTACTTCTGGTGGAGTTTCACAGAGATCTATGACCCCTCCCGCTGATTATATTTGCTCATAGGAACTGAGTGAGTTTTCTGCAGGGGGGGCAGAATAATCGCCACACTCAGGTTGAGAATTTGAGGTAAAGGTAAAGGTAATTTTATTTATATAGCACATTTTCAGCAATAAGGCAATACAAAGTGCTTTACAGGAATTAAAAGGAAATACAAACAAAATAACAAACCAAAGTAAAGAGCAGAAGAAGAAAAATAATCTAATGTTGATCTAAAGTATGTAAGCTAGGTGCTCCTGTTCAGGGTTCCTAAGTATTCTCTGGTCTAATTCCATTTCTGGGTTGGGAGAACAGGAGTCTAAAAACTAGTCTAACAATGTTGATCCAGAAGTTTCCTCTGGGCTTCTGGTCTCTGCATCTAAATAGTGAGTATTCTACAGTTTCTGATCAAATAAGCTAAAGAGTGAATGGTCTAATTCCTTTTCTGGGTTAAAAGTGAGAACTCCATGGTTTCTAAATAATGATGATGTAGAATTGCTCTAAATTCTAAGTTTGTTCTAAATCCTTTTTTTGGGTTAAAAGTAAGTAGTCACAGTTTCTAAAAAGTAATAATATAAAAGTAACTAAGTAGTTACTGTTCCTGTTAAGTATTTCTGGATTCTAAGTTTGTAGTTATTCTAATTCTAATTCAGATTCCATTTCTGGGCTGTATAATATTGATCTAAATAGTGCGTACTCCACAATTTCTAATATTACTAATAAACTAAAATAATCCTTT
>CAEGAE010031790.1:0-18008 GCA_903067095.1 Girardinus metallicus | reverse complement strand
TTTATTTGCAAATAAGGGTGGAAAATAAGTATTTGGTCAATAATAAAAGTTCATCTCAATACTTTGTAATATATCCTCTGTTGACAATGTCAGAGGTCAAACGGTTTCTGTAAGTCTTCACAAGGTTGGCACACACCGTTGCTGGATTGTTGGCCCATTCCTCCAAGCAGATCTCCTCTAAAGCAGTGATGTTCTGGGGCTGGAGGCGGAAAACACGGACTTTCAACTCCCTCCAAAGGTTTTCCATGGGGTTGAGATCTGGAGACTGAATAGGTCACTCCAGGACCTTGAAATGCTTCTTACGAAGCCACACCTTTGTTGCCATGGCAGTGAGCTTGGGATCATTGTTATGCTGAAAGACCCAGCCACGGTTCATCTTCAATGCTGATGGAAGGAGGTTTGCACTCAAAATCTCATAATACATGGCCCCATTCATTCTTTCATGTACACGGACCAGTCGTCCTGATCCCTTTGCAGAGAAACAGCCCCAAAGCATGATGCTTTTGACAGATCGGGTTGAGAGCGTTTTTGAGCCAAGACAGCAGTATGGGGTTTATAGTTAAGGTTTACATTGGATCCGCCTAGAAGAGCATCTTCTAGATCGTCCAGTTTGTGTGAGCTGCGGCGCGCGCTATTCGCGCCGAGTTACAAACATTCAGAGGTGCACGAGGTACTGCGACACGCTGCGCATGTGGCGCGTGCCTCTGCATACCCGCTTCAATGCGCGCTGCTGCATGTTCGGTTCAACAACCAGGCTTCAGGCCTTCTGAGTTAAAATTGATAAAGTGTCAAAATGATCCGATCACTCTCCGTGGTTCTGAACTGATTTGAATTTGTGTCGTTTCATCATTAGTGACCAGTAGCCTGATGTTTCTGTTGTTCTCTTGGTTTGTTGTACTTCCTGTCAGATGGATTTCAGAATGACATGGTCTCTCTCTGTGGTGGTGAAACTTGTAAGCTCCTCTGTTGCGGGCATATCTATGTTGTAAAGTTATATTATCATGAATTTTATTATTTGGGTATAAAGATCCCGGTCATCAGCCCCGCCCCCGGCCCGATTTTGACTTGTTCCGCTAGTGCCTCTGCCTTCTCCCAGTGCTAAGTGCAGAAATATACAGATCAGTCAGAAATAGCCAATCAGAGCCAAGAGGTGGGTCTTAGCACTATCAGGCTTGTGTATGAGCTGCTCACCTCTTACCCATTTTCTTCTGCTGCGCTACAGCTTCTTCCTGATAACAAAGCTTGCCACAAATGCTCAGACTATTATCATGGAAGAAATATAGTTTTCCTGTTGTGGCAAATTGTTTCACTGCCATTAGCACATTTAGCAGCTCTTACCAAAGCATGACTGACAGCGCTAAGACCTTCCTCCTGGCTTTTATTGGATGTTTCTGACACAAGAAAGATGCATTTTTGCAGATTGCAAAAATGCATCTTTCTTGTGTCAGAAACATCCAATAAAAGCCAGGACTGGGAGAAGGTTGAGGTGGTTGATTTTTTAACAGATTGCCTGTCTCACATTATGCTGTCATGACTGCAATTTTAACAAATATGTAAAGAGCATATATTATTTTAAAAGTTACATACTGCAACTTTAAAGAAACACAGCATGAAAGAAATCACCTTGAAGGTAAAACAGAACTCCAGTAAGAGAATTAAATGTTGAGAGTGAACTATAAAAATATAACCCATATTTACAAATGTGTTTTCATATTCATAAAATGACCACACAATGTGTGAACAGAAGAACTTGTAATGTACAAAAGTTGAGCGGAGAAAACTCTGTTTTGACTATTTGCTTTTCACTTTCCCAGATGTAATATCTGGCTGTATGGATGGTCTGCTCAGCAACTTCTCAGGGTCTCTGCCTCCAACCCGGTCCCAGCTGGTGACTATAGAGCATTGTGGGTACAACATAGACTGCCTTCAGCAGGGCCTCACTCCACCTCAAATGCCTGGTGACCACATGAATCCCTACGGTTAGCATCATGTCCAGCAAGATGTTTTAAAGTTCTTATTCTGCATTTTTCTGATTTCTTTAAATTTCAAGAGACATTTTTTTCCATCTTTCTTTTCAAAAGTTAGCTTCCCTAACATGTGCTATAATTACTTTTAAACAACCTGATTTAAGTCAAAATTTCTGGTTGTCCTTCTACAAGCTTCCTATGAAGCTTGTAGGAGTTTGCTGAAATTTTGGTCCACTCCTGACAAATTTGGTGTAAAAGATTTTTCTGACACGTTTTTAGTACAGCCCTCAAATATTCTAAGGTCTTTGGTATGGCCTTTCCAATATATTGACTGTTTTTCTTAGTCAATTTGGAAGGTTTTTAATATTTTATATTGAATTGCCAAAATAAAGAGAGTAAAGTGTTTGCTATTTTGGGCTGCTGTACATGCTGTCTTGCTTTATTTTTCACTTTTCTGTTATTTCTCCTTTGCCTAGGTATGGATTCCATTTTCCAAGACAATGACAGTGACACCTGTATGACAAGTTTAAGTGAGTCCTTTGTTGCCTTTCCAGGTGGAGGCTTCCTACAGGCACAAACAGGAAACCCAATAGAAAGCCTTTACTCCATGCACAGCTCCTACTTTGCTTCCTGAGACCTGGCCATCATTGTCTCATGCTGCTGAATAAATATTTTCCAAACTATTGGCAAAATAGACAAAGTTAAAGATAACATTGACTGATTGTGTTTGATTTGGGGAATTTAATACAGCAAAAAAAAAAAAAAAACTACTTTCAAACATGTTCAAGCTTCTGTCAGTCAGCATGTGTAAAGAGATCCCAGATCTATCAGAGATTTTTTTTATTCTAAGGACATTTCATATAAGAAGGTAACTGTTAGTAAATATAATTCCACTGACATGATTTTTGTGATCCATCAAGTCTATCTGGATCTGTTCTTGTATGTATGTGTGAAATGTAATTTACACCATAAAGCATACCCAGAATTGCCCTTTAAAATGAACAACTATTTATCTCTCACCAGCATCCATGTTACATTTACATGGGCATCAAATGTAAATATTTATTTTTTAAATGATGAAGTTTTGTTGTACACCTGAAGCCGCTAACTATTATTATTCCTATAAGTATTTGGACGGTTGTATATTGTCTGAGAAAACTGTTGCTGCATTGCTATTTATTTCTAATTTTAAGACAATAATGTGTTTTAAAAGACTCAACAAATGTTGATACCTTAAATAAACAATACATTCTTCTACCATCCTGTGATTTCATTAAACTGACAAAATTATCACTGGAAGTTTTAAAATAAAGTGATTCCTGTATACATCAATCAAATCAAAAATTGCTGCTCATGATCAAACCTTACTGCTGTACACGACTTCACTGAATCCACAGCATAGCGCAACACTTGCCACCCCTGGTATAACAGCCTGGTTCAGTAACTTTTTTTCAGTGTTTTTGCTCCCAATTTGCAATGGAGCACAGCAGTCCTAAAGATGATCATACAATCAGACATCTACATCTTTGAATATATTTGTGTCTTAGATGCCCATTTTATGGTGTAAAGCATAAAAGAAATAAACTACTAATGTAAATAATCCAAGTATATTTACAGTTAAAAAATAGGTTTTGTTGATGAAATATTTGTCAGATTATTAATCTGCTGATGGGCTAAAGAAAAGTAACTCATCAGTAATCACTGACTATAGACGTATTACTCTGACATTTCACATTATGAAGGTCCAGGAGAGAGTCAAAAAAGCATATGTCAAGACACCCCTCCAGTTTGCTTGTCGCTGTGGAGTTGAAGTTGAAGACACCATCATACACCTGCTCCAACAAACCCACTGTCATCTGGACAAAGCAGGCAGGACTGTGAGGATAACGTTCTTTGGTTTCTCCTGTACATTTAACACAAATCAACCTGATCTGCTTAGTCAGAAACTGTAGAGGACACAGGGGGAGGCCTCACCAATCACCTGGATCTATGATTACCTCACAAACAGACCACAGTTTATGAGGCTGAAGGACTGTGTGTCTAATCAGGTGATGCTCCTGTGTTGCTGGGGACT
The DNA here is from genome assembly GCA_903067095.1 of Girardinus metallicus. Classification (NCBI taxonomy): domain Eukaryota; kingdom Metazoa; phylum Chordata; class Actinopteri; order Cyprinodontiformes; family Poeciliidae; genus Girardinus; species Girardinus metallicus. The sequence goes on along the minus strand of CAEGAE010031790.1, from coordinate 13,967 downwards.
GTACTTTTACCATTACTTTTCACTTTCTACTCTTCAGAGTTCCAGCACAAGTCTGACTTCTGTCGTCTACAGAAAAACTCAGATCACTCTGCAGTTGCCAGATGTATCCGAGATCTGGTGATCCATTTTGTGGCATAGTGTGGGAACAATAATCTCATCTTGAATGTGAACAAAACAAAGGAAATGATTGTAGGTTTCAGGAGAAACAGGGTTAGATCAAACCCTATTTCCATCATGGGAGGAGAGGTGGAGGTAGCTGAGGAACATAAATACCTCTGTGTTCATCTGGATAATAATAGGCCTACTAATAAGCCATCACTGGATCCAGGTGCGTTAAACCAGGGAGAGAACTAAAACATGCAGGATGCCGGCTCTTGAGGACCAACTTTGGACACCACTGGTCTATGTCTACTACCTCTAATGGCGTGGGGTTGGTAACACAACTAACATAAATACATCACTAAATCAGGATACCACAAAGTCTTTTTTATTACTGGGACCATAAAAGATTATTTCTCTGAAAAAACACAATACTTTACTTTTTATTTGCTAAAGGACGTAGAGATAATTAAAAGACCATAAGACTTTTAAGTAACAAATTTTAAATACCTTAGGTTATTCCTGGACAATCAGCTCACCTTTGTTGAAAACACTAACAATTTTTTAAGAAATGCTCACAGAGATTCTATCTTTCAATAAACCTTAATGGTCTTGGGGACAGCCAACTGGAGGTTGTCTACAAGGCAACTTTTGGGAGTGATTTAACTTTTCATCTCCTCGGCTGGTATGGTCACATGAGCTGCAGAATAAAAAACAAACTTTTAATTGTTTCAATAGCAGATAAATAGTGGTGAAACCACAAAAACCTCTATCTCAACTGTTTGCTGAAAGAACATGGAAGATGGCAAAGAATATTTTAGAAGAAGCATCCATCCTCTTTTTTCATCAGTTTGAACTTCTGAGCCTTCCTGAGCTCAGACATCTATAGGAAGTAATTTATTCCCAGTGCAATACCCATAGTTGACCAAAGTGATTGACAACATCTACCTATGGCATGCAAAGTTTTTATTCTATACACACATAGGTATTATTTATAATATATTCTTTATTGTGAGTATATTTTGAGGGACATAGGGAATATTTCCTGACATTTCTAAAAGTATCTAACGTTTATTTATGAAAACAATATAATAATATACCATGATAAATTGACCACTAAGCTATTCTAGTTTTTTTTAATTTAGTTTAAAGACAATATTTTAAGCATTGTTAAGGAAAACATGTTTAAAAAAATACAAATACACACACATGCACACACATAGTTTTGCAGTTTCTCCATTAGCTCAGATGAGCTGCATCTCTATTACTTTTACTAAAATAGTTGTGCTTTTACACTTCTCAAAAGTGGAATAAAGTTGTCTTCAACTTTAATTATAATAATAAAATTTGTGCAACCAACAAACTACAATATTTACAAATGTATCATGTTTCATAATTATGTTTTAATCATGACTTGAATACAAAAAGATTTCAAAAGAGAGAAAAACTTGAAACCGTGGATAATATAGAAAATAGCGCCCCCTCAGTTCCGGAGTACAATTCCAATTTCCAAATGAAGTATGGGCTTGACATCTGGGGCCTAATACATAAAAGAGTGCACAGTTTTCACACTAAATGCGGCGCACAAAAAAATTCGGATGTATAAAGCACATAAGCACATGTCCCAGCCAGCACACCTAGGTGGGCCCCATATGGGGAAAAAGAGGGCAGACCATATGGGTCCCAAACGGGTTTGTCCGCGGTTTCCATGGTGGCCCCACATGGGTTTGCCCATGTAGGGTCGCCGCCTACATGGGTCCTACATAGTGGTGGCCCATTCACAAAGCAGGCGGCTCGACTAAAGGATGACTGCAGCTGGACCGGTACCGCAAGGCTCCTTCTTTAAGTTTTGCTCAGAGATCCAGGATGATCAGTCTGGATTAATCTAAACCATCTAAACCAGCTAATAAACCATCATCAACATTTTCCAGCAGAACAATATGATCTCTGAACAAACGCTCCCTCTGAATCCTTCCATTGGCGATGTTCTCCATCAGAGCCAAAGTGTTCCACATTTAAGCGGCTCACCTTTGCGCAGCTACTTGAATACGTGTGATTATACACATCTTGATCGCCTTAAAAATAATCAAACCTGACCTGTCTGGAGTTAATCTCCAGACAGGTCCAACCCTGTTTTCTTTTTCAGTCAGAATGAAATTACCCCATAGATGCATTTCATGCGCTTCGGCGCACAGACCAATCTTTATGAAACAAAAACTGAGGAAAAGTACTATACAGTCGAGTGAGGTTTTCACATCCTTTTAGTTTTATTTCTTTATTTTGTGTGTGTGTTAGCTTATTGTCAGTGGAAAAATGTGTTTCAGTTTCATCGTTTACTTTTAAACAATAAAATATTACAATCATGAAAAAACATTGGGTTTGAAACTTTGTGATCTTCGTGTTCATGATGGATTCCCAGAAGCTTACAAAGAATACAAAATTCCGAACACCTGCGCTTTTAAAGCAACAACAGATGCAGAGACCGATGGAGCATGACTACGCTGAATCTCAAATATCCACGTTACCGAAACGTGACCGTGACGATGATTCGGCTCCCTCAACTCCGAGCAAACAGCCGACTGGTAAGAAAACCAAACCAACAGAAGACAACACAGAGGCGCAAGTATCCAATAACGCTATTCTTGAGGCAATATTAAGTTTGAAGACAAAAGTAACTGGAATGGAGACGCAATTAGAAGATATCCGAGAGCAAAACCATCAGGCTAGCACTATGATGGCTAACATAGCAAAGGCTGTGCAACTGAATGCAAAAGAGCTAAAGGAATGCAAACAGAAAGTGGCTAAACGGGAGGCAGCTAATGGACTGTTACTGAAAGAAAATAATGAGATAAAGGAGAGATTAAGGCAACAAGAATGATACAAGATGTGATGGTGTCTCCGACTGAGAGGACTCAAGGAGAGGAAAGAAGAAAATATTAGAGACGGTAATAAAAATTCTACAAAAGATTGCCCCAGATCTGGATGCGAAAATGGAGGATGTTGTGGATGTTGTGCACAGACTGGGAGAGAAAGAAGAAAATCGAACCAGATTATCAGACAAATGAAAGGCACTGCATTGTCTCTGTAATTGTTATACAGTTTATACTCATATAAACTGTATATGTTTATATAAATAAAAAAAAGAAAGAAAAGAAAAAAAAATTACAGAGCGGAAGAGACTGAACTGCTTATGCGCACTTCTTTGAATGCGCAGTAGAGAGATGTTGGCAATTTACTGTTTGTGAGTGAGCTTAGCTCTAAATAAAGTAATGCTCACTCAAAAACAATACATATTTTGCACTTTTCACCATGTTAAGTTATTGTTACTTCATACATAAGCCATAAGTGCATTCTACTTTTAAAACTGTGGTTTGTGCATTTCTATAATTTATTTGCAGTGATGCGAGTCCTTAGAAAAAAGGTTTCTACAAGTGTGTAATAAGTAGGATGAAACACTTTACAAACCTGTTCATGATCCTTACAGCAGATAATAATGCAATGCTGCAAAGGTACATTGAGGACACTGCAATCTGTTTAAAGACTGCTATAATACAGGGTCAAGAAAAATAAAATAAAATAACTTAAACACTGCACAGAGGGACAAATGAGGTACACAACCCTTGAACATCCATCTATTCATGCGTCTGTTCTTCTATCTTGTTTGACCCTCTGGACAGAAAACCTATGGGGAGAGTATCCAAGTTTGTAATTAAACAAATACAGCAAAGTGTTATTGCAAGTGATGGAAGGTTGGTGTTTTCCTCAATGACCATATCATTGACTATGGCATAAATAATGTTTTATTATTAGCCAAACATCACATACACAAATGTTGCTTCTTTATGAGATTCCATACTACATGAAATTGGTTTTAGTGTACAAGCAACACAGAGCAACATAGACTATTCACCTATGTTAGCACTTTGCTTGGTTTCATGAATAGTAGGGGCAGCAATTTATCCACAGTGTAAAAAATCTTCTCCTCTTATGAGCTGCTAGTGAACACAAGTGGAATAACTTGATTTGTTTCACTCTGTCAAGCATCTAGGTAAAAGACAAACAGCTGTCGCTTTGCCAAACAATTGATCATAAAAAAAGTATTGCGTACATTCGTCAGTAGATAAAGGTTTGTGGTTTGAATGCAGTCAGGTGGAAGATACAGACTGAGACAGGTGTCAGTGGCTCCGTGCACAATAAAACCTGCCACCCAACAAAGCCTGACCTCAGGGTTGAACAGAAACACTTCCCAGTAGATTTCCAGACCTTCAGCTTAGAAAACATACACCAAACCAGCAGCAAGGGCAACACTGATTTTTTTTTTTTTTACATGATTCATATTTTATGATGCTAACTGCTTCATAATATTTAGTTTTGACATAAAAGGTCATGTTTTTTGTTATTTTGTTGAATCAGTTATGAAACCTTTAGATCAAGTTCAGTTACCTTTGTATGAGCTACAAAAACAAGAAAATTGTGAAAAATGTGCAGAGGAGAACTATTAGTAGTGCTCACTCATATCTGCACCTCCATAGCCTGGATATTACTTCACTTACAGGGTAAAAAGCACCAAAGAACAATTCTTTGCTTTAAAAACTATTGACCTCCAAAATGTCATTTTTAAGTGGCCTGATCATGTCATGGGTCAGTGTATTTAGGAAGTTTGTGTTTTCGTTTGAAACAATAAATGAAAAAACAAAAACAAACTCGTTTTTTGTTTATTTGTTTATTAAACCAAAATCGGAAATCAGATAACGGCTCGTTATCCGATTTTCCATGTAGTGCACAAAACAAAAATGGAAAACACGGATAAGGAGCGCTCAATTTAGATTTTCATGATTTCATTTTTTGACAAACGGTCTGACCCGGAAGTTCTCTCTGCCTCTCAGACTTTGTTTTTGTAAACTCGTCCATAGCGGCATGGAATTAATTTCATCATGATACCTTCACACAGAAAGCCTTATATTCCGACTTTGTTTTGTATATGACACTAATGGTTTCTGCAGCTTCCAATTCAGTAAATGGTTAAAGGACTTATCCGTCCAATTTTTTTTAACCAACCTTTAATCTGCTCTGGTTTAAATAGACGTTCAAACATCGACTAGAACATTCTGCCAGTCCTTCAAACCCTAAATTTTTTTGTTTAAGTTTTTCCTTTCTTAGCATTAGCATACAAATTATAATCCGGTATGTCATGAACAAGCATGCAGAAAAGGTTGATTATCCAAGATATACAGTAAAAATGTAGCAATTTCTACCAGGTAGTAAATGTTTAAAATAATGTGCCAATTAGATTATTAAAAGCTTAACTGAATAAATGTTTGCCTTTGGAAGAGGATTTGGGGAAAAAAAGGGTCATCATTCCGTCTTTAATCTCAGAATTCAGACTTTAATCTAAAAAAAATAATAATCTTACACATCAGTTGGTGTTAGAAAAATGTTAAAGGCCTCTTATCTTCTTTTGTGGTTTAACATCTCATAATTCACTTTTATAAGTGAAGTATGACTGTGCAATATGAAATGAAAACCTTTGTCCCCTTCATTTACTTATAACTTATTAGACTTAACTGACTAAACATAATGAACAACTTTTGAGTTAATTCTTTCCATTATTTCTTAGCTCTGGATTTATAAGCAAGAAACATTAAAATAATTATTTCATATTTAATTGTATCAACCTGTATGTAGTCAGAGCTTTAAAGGAAGTCTTATAAAATAAAACAGGGACAAAATGTTTTCATAAAAATGTATTTATTACAATAACATATAGATATTCAGCCCATGTTTGGGGAATCATGAAAAAATATTTCTATAAATTAAGTACATAAAAGGAGACAGTGAAGAAAACGATGTCAAGAGAAGGAAGAGGGTCACTGGACGAGTTTACAAAAACAAAGTGTGCGGGGGCAGAGAGAACTTCGGGTCAGACCGCTTGTCAAAAATGAAATAATGAAAATCGAAATTGAACGCTCATTATCAGTTTTTTCCATTTTCGTTTTGTGCACTAAATGGGAAATCGGATGACGAGCCACAAATCCGATTTCCGATTTTGGTTTGATAAACAAAAAACGAAAAAAAAAAAAACGATTCTATTTTCATTTTCTCATTTTTCATTTCAAACGAAAAAACGAACTGCCTGAAAATATACTGGCCCGGCTCATTATCGGATTTTCCATTTAGTGCACAAGCGAAAATGGAAAAAACGGATAATGAGCGCTCAATTTCGATTTTCATGATAACGTTTTTGACAAGCGGTCTGACCCGGAAGTTTCTTTGTCCGGCTCACACAAGGGCCGTATCACATATAGATATTATACAGGCTGCAGGCACACAAGCTTGTTCGTTTTTTACGCTGTAGTATTTTCTGCTAACCGCAAGTCAGTTTAAGTAATGCTCCTGCGAGAAACACGAAGCTGAAGTTGGTTTCCGATTACAGCTTCCGATTCGGGAAATGGCTAAAGGGCGATTCCACCTAATTTTTCATTACCTTCCGCATCTTTAATAGACTAGTTTAAAAACTACAACAACTAGACTCTTCAAACCTGGACTGGATTAATAGCAGACTATTTAGAACCATGTTTGTGATTTGTGAAACTTTTATCTGATTTGTGAAACTTCAATAAAGGTTGATTTTACTACTTTCTTATATCTGGATCATACTTGAACTGCTCCAGCTCCAAAACTACAAGACCTAGACACTTCAAACGTGCACTGGATTATTCTGCTCTAATAGCAGAATATTTATAACCATGTTTGGGATTTGTGAAACCTTTTTTTAATTTGTGAAACTTGCAATAAAGGGCAATTTTTAGCCTTTTTTTCTGTCTCGGTAACATGATATCTGCTCTTATTCCAAAACTACAACACCTGGACACTTCAAACCTGGACTGAATTATTCTTATTATTTCTGATTTGTGAAACTTCACTTCACTTAACAGACCTCTGCAAAAGATTTTTCCTTCCAACAGCCATCACTATCTACAATGACCCTTTGAAGAATTAATGAGTTACACCAACATTTAATTACCCATTGAGATTAATAAAGTGGTTTTGAATTAGAATTGAATTTAAATTTGAAAAAACTGCATGGAACAAGTGTGAATTACTAAACTTTAGGGAAGTTTCACAAATCACATAAAGGTTTCACAAATCCCAAACATGGATTAAAATATTCTGCTTCCCTTCGATTGGCTTCTTCCTTGCAGTGTGAAGTTTTTTAAAATTGTTTATTTTTTATTGTTTCAGGCAGGCAGCTCTTCAGGAGGGGAAGCCACAACTCCAGGTTTGGATGCAGCTTCCCAGAATCTCCCAGTGATCCTCTTCCTCCTCCTGACATCATCTTCTTCACTGTCTCCTCATCTTTCATATACTTAAATTATAAGAATATTTGTTCATGATTCCTCAAACATGGGCTGAATATCTACTTGTTTGTTGTTTTAATAAATACATTTTTATGAATACATTTTATTCCTGTTTATTTTGTAAGACATGAGTTTACAATCTGATGACAAGATAAAATAAGTTTGGTAAATGTCTAAGTATTGTAAATAAATCATCTAGTTATAAAGCACCAACTGACAGGTTGAAATAATGTGAAATAATTATTTTAATGTTTCATTGTTCATTATATTTAGTAAGTTGAGAACAATAAGTTATAAGTAAATAGTCACCAGGTATAGGGAGCAAAAGTTTTCATTTTTTATTGGACAGTCGTACTTCCCTGATAAAAGTGTGAAAAAGTATTATGAAGTGGTAAACCACAGAATAGGATTAGGGCCCCTTAACATTTGGCTAACACCAACTGATGTGCAAGATTATTATTTTAGATTAAAGTCAGAATTCTGACTTTTTTCCGTGGCCCTAATCCTCTTCCGTAGATAATTATTTTAGTTAAGCTTTTAATAACATTGGCACATTATTTCAAACATTCCCTACTTAGTAGATTTGGGAAATTTTTATTGTATCTTTGGGATAATCATACTTTTCTCCATGCATGTTTGTGACATAACATTTTATAATCGGTAAGTGCGCTGCAAAAATTAGTGATGGTAGAGGGCGCACTGGGTTAAACTCGGGTAATGTTTTCTGTCTGACAAGAGTTTCAAACCAACTCCAGGTCATGAGCCATTGACCGAATTCCGATTTTGGTTTAATAAACTTACTGCCTGAAAATACACTGACAGTCATAACCTTCCATAAGTGATCCCGCTGAGCTGTGTTTGGGGCCCAGTCCTGTTTGATCTCTTGGGACAGATTAATTGTCAACATCTCATTTTAGACTACCTTTTTTTGTAAGCCTTTCCAGAATAAATCTGCTCTGTAGCCAAACACAAGAAGGTTGAATCTAGGCAGCAGCTCTCATTCTAAAACCCGTCACTGTGATCATTTTGGCCTATTGTGGCCTGTAATAAGAGCTGCTTCCCGTCTCACAACTCAGATTTGTTTATTGTTACATAAAGAGCTCTTTCTCTCCCTGTTACTGAGATCATTGAAAGCTATGGAATGTTAGCCATGAACTTCCAACAAAACCTTTGGCTGCCAGGCAGTAATAATAAAAGCAGGGTCCTGATGACATTTGCTACTCATAGAAAAAATAAGTTTGGTCTTAAACATTAAAGATGGCTGACACCTGTCTGCAGTTACATTACCAGGCCGGCTTGCTTTGCCTGATTCTGAAGCCAGAAGTAAAATATGTGTTCTCCAGTGACCTGTTGCTTTCTACATATTCCTCAGCAACTGAATACACATCCATCATATTATAGAAGCTAAAGAACAAGAGCCACAATAGTATACCTCATGGATGTATTTTGTAAATCAAAATACATCCATTCACAAATGTTGTGTATTATTATTATACTAAACAAACCATTATTATGCATTCATGTGAAAAAAATTAGCACACTCTACAAGGGCCTTTATGTTTTTCTAAAAATTTTAAAATTAATATTTAATTAAAATTTTGACAGCCTTGAACAAATAAAACTAAAATTAAAGAACAGCAAAAATTGAAGAAGATGTAATTTAAAATGTTCTGCAAAATATAATCTAAGAATTCCATTTATAGTGCAAAATAAATGAGGACGTTCCACATTTATTCCCATTTAAAACAGCTAAAAGCAGGCACATGCATATTAAATCAGATGCATGTGTCTGGAACAAGACTTTTTACCTGTATAAACATTAGGCATGCTTCTGACTGTTGAATGAACATGAACACACCATAGTGAGATCTAAAAAGCTGTCTGGTTAATTGATTTACCAGGTCTCCCATTGGCCATTACCTGTATAGAATTGGCTCTACAAGTTGCAGGGCCCAGTTTTGGCCTTTCAAGAAAGTTCATCCAGAGGTAAAATATGTGTTCTCCAGTGACCTGCTGCTTTCTATTCTTAAAAAGTCTCCAAAAACACCAAGATTTCATCATAAGCCCTACAGCACACTCTTGTTACAATCAGATAGAAACTGCATAATTTTAGAAATAACTAAAAATATCAATTAATCAACTAGTATCCTAGAAAAAGAACCCTGTGCTAAGAAATGCCAATTCCCAGTTCTTGATCCCTTTGCATTCAGTGGGATGACTTGTAATAGGCTGTAAGAAACTCCTCTTCGTCTCATAGCTGTAAAAGATGTCAATCTTTCCTCAGACTGATATGCTACAGGAAGCTGCTTACTGTAGTCATTTTAGTCCACTTTATCTAGTATGCAAGACTAAGTATTAGGGGATAGGGTGTGGTAACTTTTACATCAATTAGATCGGTGTTTCTCAACCTTTTTTGGGCCAGCATCCTCTGATCCATTATCCAGGTCCCTTACTGCACCCCATCAAGGAAGATGTAGGCTACTTGCACTGAATATTATTTTATGATTAATATTACTATCAATATGGTTGCTGTCTTGATTTTTATTGTTTCTGTATTTATCATCAAAAATCCTTAAAACACATTACTGAATTATTAGTTTCCAAAGAACGATAAAGCGACGTGAATAGAAATAATTTTTAAAGGTGTTTTAAAAAATGCAATAGACATTCAACTTAAAATCGATAGGCCTATCAGCAGCCAGTCAGTGGAAAAAAAATCTTGTTCTGTGCCATTTTCTGCTGTTAGTTGCTAATCTGGCAAAAAATGCCCAGATATAAGATGTACAGCAGTACCAGTTTAAACTTTGAACAATTTGCAAAAAGACTGTGATCTGCAACATTAAACCATGGATAGAATTACAACAATATCAATCATAGCTCCGCTTCTCTTCAGTGTTTCTGACTGCTTCCAGTGGTGCAACTCCATAGTGCCTTTAGGAGAATGGGACATCAGAGTATCTTATATAAAATTTCACCCACATGGCATTTACTGTGCAAACCAGTGCTTTCAGTGGAATAACAAAACTTCCAAACCCTTTTAATGCCATAAAAACACGACCACAGCACTGCCAAAACATATGTATAAAAACCCTCAATAGGAAATAAAATATTTGAAAACCAGACACCTGTGACCTAACAAGTTAATCACAGCAAGGCCGTTAACCAGTGTAACGCTGAAATGATGCTGTGAAGCTACCAGTTGCAGGAGCGCAGTGCTGCCCCAAGAAGCTAATAGAAACACTGAAGAGAAAAAGAGCTGCCATCGATATGATTGCAGTTATGCATCTTTTAATGTTACACATCTCAGATTTTAGCAAGTAGCTCAAAGTCTAAACTGGTATTTTTGTGCATATAAGGGGTAAAGGTTACCTTCGAGCAAATGCACCCTAAAGGAATCGCAGTGCCCCCCTTATGTAAATATTTCTGCCAGCGCCCACTGCCGTCCCCTCAACGCCCCCCTGGGGGCCTTACCGCCCTAATAAATAAAAATAAATACTTTAGTATACTGTATTTCAATTAGACTTACATTTGTGTAAGTAGATTTTAAATATACTAAGTATTACGTGTACTACCTATAAATGTAAACGAAGTATACTAAAAGTATGCTTGTACCAATATTGACATTATAACTTTAAACACACTTAAGTATAACTGTACACTTTTAAGAAATTTATTAAATTAAAGTATACTATAAGTGAACAAACTATGTGTTTGCCCAAGTGTAAATATATACTTTCTCGAGTGTATATTTAAAAGATATTTTAAATATTTTTTAAAGATATTATGTGTATATTTTAAAATATATGCTCAAAATAGAATATTTTAAAATTTACTTAAAATTCACTTCCTTTAAATTATTAATTTCCATATATTTTAAATTACATCTCAGTTTATACTTTAGGCTAATAAAGTATGACTTTTTAGGTGCCTTCTTTTACTATTTTTGTTAAAATGGCAAAGAATTAAAAAAACAATCCTTATAGAGGAACTTGTTGTAATGTTGTTTAACAAAGTAAATAATGTCATCATGCCTAAAAATATCAAACATCGATACTTTAGCGACAGAGGTTCTATAACAAAAACAATCCTTGTCCTAAATGAGCAGGTATCTTCAGTTTTCCATCTCTCCGAATATGATCTGTTGTTTTCAGTTTTTCAACTAAAACACGGAAGCTGTCTTTTCCCAATCCATTTTCAGATGTATGATGTAAGATCTATTACTAAACGGCATTTGCTCCAGTTCACACTCCAGACCAGATGGTGGCGGTATTACACACCTTAAGTTTTTTTGAAAAGCGCCATGAAAAGAAGAAAAGCCATGAAGCCAGAGAAGATAAGAAATGCTGATCAAATTCACCATTTTTAATCACATAATATTGCCTTAAAAGTAGAGAGAGCCTTGATAATAATTAATAATTTTGGTAAATTCAAGCTTGTGACGTCCTTGTCTGAGTTAGACGACAACACAACTTGACAAGAATGATGGAAATGAAATGTGGGTCACGAAAGGAGACCAAAGGGTGCATTTTTTACACTGAGCAGCTGGCTACATTTTTTAACAGCAAAATCTGGTGTGTTTCCAACACTAAGTGCTTAATAAACATGATTTGATTTAAAAATATTTGGACAGAATTATTGCCCTTGTTATTCTACCATTTCTCTTTCATACATTTTATTCATTGTTAGCTTTGAGGGCCCTGTGATGAACTGGTGACCTGTCCAGGGTGAACCCGCCTCTCATCTGATGACTGCTGGAGATGGGCACCACCAGCCCCCCCTCACCACCCTGCAAGGATCAGCGTGTTCAGATCATGGATGAAAAGATTTTAAGGTAGTTTGTCTCCCTTCAGTACACACTTAAAACAGTTTCATAGTTAATGCCAGTATTAACTGATTCTATGATATTGCTGTTTTTTTCTACTATTTATTTATTTGGTAAATGATGACACTTTAATGCAAAGTTGGCACTTTCAATAGACATTTAATCCAACTTTTAAAGCAACATTGCATTAAAAGTGTCATTATTTGCCAAATTGTACTTCATAACAACAGTCAGACATTCATAAAGACTCCTTCATGTTCATGACAGGTGTTATGTCATGTTTATGATGGTGTCATGTCAGTCTTATGCTCACCCCATCAAATAAAGTATTACCAAAATGGTAATATATTGAAAGCACAATATAATTTGTTTCACCTGTAAAGTGTGTTGTAATTGACCCTTCTATGTTCTTGTAGCCTGATATGTTTGCAGTACATATTAGGCTACAAGTATAGTGTGTATGAAGCATGTAATGTACAAAGTGGCTAAGCAGAATAATGAAAGACATTAAGTAACTAAAAAGTTACTTCATTAGCAATTATAATAAACCAAAAGTGTAATTGTAGCATACTGTGATCACACTACTAATATATAAAATATGTAATGCCAATAAGCTTAAAATATATTTTAAATGTAATTCAATCACAAAAATAGTACACTCAAAATATACTAACCAAGCACGTTGGCATTACATAAAAAGCAATATACTTAAAGTACACTAAGTTTAACTTAAGTTGTCCAAAAAAAGTATGTCAAAGTACACTTAGTACATTTTAAATTGTGCTTTAATACAATTTAAATACCATTAAAGTACACTAATGGTATTTAGTGTACTTTTAGTTAGTTTGGAACAACTAACAAAATTATTGTTCCAAAATGTCACACTTTAAGTTAACTAATCCTAAGTGAACTTGAAATATACTCATGATTAGTCTGACTTAAAGTATGCTCAAGTTTGTTAAAATTTAACCTAAAGTGATATGACTCAGAGCCTAACCATGTAAAAAAGGTTTTAGAAGTCAGATTGTGATGTATTCCATATAAACATGTGGTTGAGATTTTCTTTAAAATCCAACTTAGGTGTTTTCGAAATACAGTGGAAATCCTCAGATACACGGAGATGCATAGAAGCCATCTTCCATCATATTTTATAGTTACTAACAGTAAAAAAAATTTAATCTGTGTGTGTGCGTGTGCATGCGTGGGTGTGTGAGGTGTGTGCGTGGGCGTGCGTGCGTGTGTGTATATTTTATCTTATTACTGGAAAAAATACGTATTACAAAGTTTTCTCAGAGAAGTAATTTTGTGCCTCGTGCAACACTGTGTGCTCCACATTTCTGTACAACAGGAACGAAGAAGTGAATGAGAAACTCAGTGCAAAATGTTCAGAGCCTAGCTAAGTTCAAAGTGTTCATTTACTAGTGTAAAATTAGCCATCTGGTTCTTCATAAGATCCCACCTGCAATTTATTTTTTATGGGGGACAAAAATTTGCAGCAAGCCTGACTGACAAATTTATTTATTTGTCAGTGTAGGGATTTGGGTTTTTCTTGTGTTTATTTGAGTTTTCTCTGTGTGTTTATTTAGGTTCTGTCTCTGTGTTTCTCTGTGCTGTCCTGTCTCTCCCTGTGATTGCCTCCCAGGTGTGTCTTATTCTGTGATTACCCTCCCTGTGTATTTAAGTCCACC
>CAEGAE010031784.1:0-15717 GCA_903067095.1 Girardinus metallicus | reverse complement strand
TACATACATACATACATACATACATACATACATACATACATACATACATACATACATACATACATACATACATACATTACATATTATGTTTACCACGGTGGCTGGGTACTGTCACTTTAAGACAGTCATGTGACGTAACCTCAGGAAACCCCGATGGAGGAAGCAGGAAGTTCGTCCAGCAACACAAGACGCCTCGGATCATAAACAATATTCAAAGAAGAGAATAAAAATCTTTCAGGGAGCAATTAACAGATTTATGACAATGGCTGGGATTAAAGGTACAATGCTGAAACATTTCTGGACAGGTTCAGGGGTTGACATTTAGGTTTCTGATAAGTTTTGACGACCTCCTGCTTCAGAAACTTTTGTTAGCTTTTGTTTCTAACCTTTCGGGAATCATTTTCACTGACAGTAGACTGTGTGACGTTTTACAGGACATTTATTATCACATAGAAAATATATAGACTTTGTAAACTGCTTACTAGTTCTTATACTGCGTTAGCCTGGGAGTACAGACACATTTTGTAGCAAATATTGTCGCGAGTCCGTAGCTAAGGAAAGATTTAGCCTTGCGTGTTGCACTTTCGTTTTCATTTATTACTGCTCATTTATTGCCGTCAAGTTCTGACATTTCTGATATCTCCTTTTAGCTCTGGTTGGTCTTTCATTCAGCGGCGCCATCGGACTGACATTTCTTCTTCTGGGCTGCGCACTGGAACAGTACGGGTATGTTCGGACAGCTCACCACGCTGTACTGCATTTTTACATTTGTACAGCTACAAATCGGCATGCGCTATAAATTGTTAGACTAAGTATCTTCAGCAAAATTATTTAAATTAAAACATCCTAACAAAAACCTAGAAACGACTCCCAAATTATAACTGTGCTAAAATTTAGGGAGAGCACAGCATTTCAAAATTTGACATCCTGGAATATTTAATGTTCAAGCCTACCCCAAACGATTATTTGTTGCCAAAAAAATAATCGTTTTTTGATCAAAAAATTTTCTAGCAACAGGGCCGGTGCTAGCCTTTTGGAAGCCCTAAGCACAAATTCTGTATGTACCCGAAGAGGAGGAAGTTCAAACCATTTCTTCCATGGATTATAATGAATGAAGATCATATCCCCTACTCCAACGTCTCTCTGCCCGGCTTTCTAAGCGTACTGCCAGGCTGAGTTTTAAAAAAGAGCGACAAAAGTATTTTGATATTTTAAATGTCTTTGTTGGGAGCAAAGCGGAATCAAAGTCAACTTCCTTGTTTGTGTGAAAAGCTGATTCTGACACTAGGAACTAACCTCATTTGTCAAGTTCCAGTAATAATATCAGTGTGCAGACAGTTACAAAATAGTTGGAAAGACGCACTTAAATCTAAAATGTTGTTTAACAACCAAAATTATGCAGGTTGCACATTGACAACGAGTTGATCTGTGAATATTGTCAAGGTTGTTGGTATAAAAAAATGCAGCAAGAATTTAAATTTCCTGATAGGAATTTAAAAGATGACTGAAAAGTCAGAGGTGAGTGGATGAGCTGAAGATGGTTCTCAGGTAAGCGCAGTGGCACTTCGCCATATTTTTACCTAAATAGAAGTAGGAAGTAGTCATTCAGAAAATTACAAATACAAAACAACAAACAGTAGCGCAAGTAAATCACTTTCAAACCAAATGTCTGTCAAATTTAGCTCAGAAGTCTGTGAACGATTTAGACATTTTTAGGTCTAATTTCAGTTTAAAAATGACTTTTAGTTGTGTTGGAAGAACTTTCAACAAAATGTAGTTCAAAACGCATCGCTAACTTTGATTAGAAGGAAAATCTAAAGACTTTTCCAGAAGTGCTCAGCTTAGCTGTGCAGGCTAGCATTAAGACAGATGTATCATTTTAAAAGCTTTTTTTTTTTAATCCCTTAATTGTGTCCCAAAATAATAAAAATAATCTATTTTTTTAAATTTGTAACTTTTAAATTAACTAAAGTTATATTTTTTCTGTCAAAACACATACAAATAACAGAAGGGCAATCTGCTTGCCATCTTTTATAATATCCTCTTAGATGCTTTGAAAAAAATAAATCCTTCTGAGCTCAAACTGAAACCTACAGTTTTTTTTTGTTTTTGTTTTTTGTTTTGCAGCCATCTCACAAATCAAAAATAAGGAATTAGATGACTCATGGACCGGAGCTCTACACTTTCTGAACTCATCTGTGTTTTGCTCCGGTCTCTCCAACATCTTCTTGGAAAAAATACGTAATACCATTTTGGTTTTAGACAGTCTGCTCCTCTAGCATTCTGTACGGGGCGACTGACCTGACAGATCTCATGTTGTAACCAGTCGTTGCCTCACTCCAGCCCCAGACTGGGATGTTTTCTCATCACAGAGGAAATACTTTGGCGTTTGATCTGTCCCCTCCCCTTCCGTCTCTCACAGGGTATACTGGCCGCTTTTTGTGCTGATTTTCTACGTGTTGAGTCCCATCCCAACCTTCATATCCAGACGCCTGAGTGACGACGACTCCTCCAGCAACGCGTGCAGGGAGCTGGCCTACTTTTTAACGACGGGGATCGTGGTGTCGTCTTTTGGGCTCCCCATTGTCTTGGCCCGAAACAGTACGGTGAGTTCTCTTTGTTCCTGCGTTCACGTGTCCGGAGCGTTTCCAAAGTATTCACACCCATTACACTGCTTGGGGTGGATATGCAGACAAAAAAATAATGGCAAACAATTACAGTCAAGGTTAAAAAAAATATATAAAGAAAAACAGGTGATTACACACAAAGATGAATTGCTTCAATGAAGTTTTAAGTCAGAAAACCAATGAAATTTGTGATCTGATTGTGGCGACAATCTCTTGAGGCAAAAAATTGTAAGAATTTTATTTGTTTATTTTTTTTTCCTTCTTCACAATTATTATCAGCTGCGTTTTGACTCATAGTAAAAATGTTCCTATAAAACAGATGAAAGTTTGTGATTGGAACATGGCAAAATGCAAACAAAAAAAGAAGAAGAAAATAATACATGAAATGGTGATAGCAGAGATGGGTTTAGGAGTAACTTTGAAAGTGCAATAACGGCATGTTATAGAGAGAGACTGAGGTCGGAGGTCAGGGGTTACTGTAGGCGCTGCCTGTCAACGTGCTAATGAGTCACAAATGAAGGATCAAACATTGTTGAACACTTTTCTTTTGCTGAAGTATGAGCAGTGGCTCAAGACGTTGAGTCCGCATGTAAACTGCTTTTGCGTAGAAAAAAATAATGAATTTCACATCAGTTTGAAAGGCTAATAAATAGATTCATCAACACAAAAATGAAGAATATTATAGCTATAATTTCGATATGTTTTAGGTCATTTTATAAAGACACAATATAGTTCCAGTTCCAGTTTTTATTTTCCATTAATTGCCTGTTTTATTTATTTCAGCCAACAAAAATGTTTCCTCAATTTCAGTTTTTGCTATTTTCTTAATTTTACTTCACCATAATAATTAGTCATGTTTTCCAAATTTCAACTTTTAACATTTTTCTAATGCCAAAACATTTTTTTTCTAGCACCCCCCACAGGCCGGCTAAGCAAGTTCTCTGGAGGTTGAAAAACCCCAAACGAGCGCGTTTTGCCGACCATGGCGCCGTGTCGCGTGCTTACAGCCGACTCTGCTCTCTTCCAGATCCAGTGGGGCGCCTGCGGCCTGGTGATGACGGGAAACGCCGTCATCTTCCTCACCATCCTCGGCTTCTTCGTCGTCTTCGGAGGTGGGGACGAGTTCAGCTGGGAGCAGTGGTAGAGCGTGTGAAAGGCGCTCGGGCAGACGGGGCGGGTAGGTGGATAGTGAGATGAAGAGACGGCAGATCGAGAGGCACGTTTGTTCTGCGCCGAATCGGGAGGTTGTAGAAAGAACAAAACCTTCACCAAGATGATTTTTCTTTCATTCAGGGGATTGCGGGGTTTAGATTTAGCAGGCAGTACTTTTTATGCTTATGAATGTGCCTTAAGTGTGTGGGACCGTAGGGGCTCCGAGGCCTCCGGCCCCTACAGCCACCGACTCTCTCCATTATATCTCATGCGTTCTAGCTTGCCTTAGCTTAAACTCCCAAAGCTGCCTCTTATCGAAGCTATCATCCTTATCACCGTGCCTCGGTTTATTATTATTTTTGGATCCCATTCCTTTTGAATGGGATCCAAAAAGGAAAAAAAAAAGTTGTAATTCACAAGGCGAAGCTTACTGTCTGTTCTGAAACACGGCTTGCGTAACACAAGCGCTGTTCGCTTTTAAAAGTTGGAAGGTGTTAAACCACGTTAGGATGCAGGGCCGAGGCGTTTCTTAGTTCTCTTTGTATTGTTTTGTTTTTTTTCTCAAGACTTTTTTTTTCTTTGGCTCTTTCTCTTTCTGTCGCAATTGTTTACATCTTCACCAAAGATCACTTCCGACTGCAACAAAAAAAAAAAAAAAATAGATGCATGTTGCCCAATCCAGAGAAAGTTTCCTGATTCATTTCACGAATGAAAAGAATGGAGAACGGACACTAATGATCATGGTTAGTAATTCTTTTTTTTTTTTTTTTTGGCGCAATTTGAGTAGCTCATTCTGCTAACGTACGCTTTGAAGCCAAGTGCACTTCTCCACATTGAACTTATCCATTACCATCTGCCTTATGTGATGTGTATTTAATTAGCAAAGAAATCACTGATGTTTGACTTGCTTTCTCTTGAATCAATATTACAGCCTCATATTCTGTTTGTCGTTGTTGATGGGAGTAAGACTGTGTTGGCCCTCTCATTGAAAACTGTAGTTATTCTATATAAAGTTCTGTTTCTTTAGCATTAGCTTCACATCTGCAGTTTGGGGGTAAGATAATATATTTTTGTGTAAAACTGACAATTTGTCTCTTGGTAGAATTTCTACTCTTTATATAGTAACTTCCTTACACACTACGGAGAACATTGAGGTTATTTTATGAATTCCAATCATGTTCTCTGACATTTAATAAAACTTTGTGTTGTAAATATGCAGACTCTTATTTTTCATTTTCATTTTTTGTTTTAGGTATTTGCGCTTTAGGAATTGGAAAAACAGACTACATTTTTGCAGAGCTGCACTGATTAGAGGTTTTGTGACCTACAGACTTAACTTTTCCAGTGTCTCTTTAAGGACTTTCAATTACACGTTAATCTTTTTTTTTTCTCTTGAATAAATGGCAAATGCGTGATTTTACAATTGTTTATATCAAAATAAAACAATGATTTTTCTCTAAAAAAAAAAAAAGCCCAAAGTTGACTTTTCTACAGAATAAACCCACTTTAAAAACATTATTAATGTTTTTAAAGTGGGTTTAAGTGGGTTTAAAACAAGTGGGTTTAATGTAGCTCCTTGTAAGGAGCTAATTACATTAATTAGCTCCTTACAAGACAGATTGACTCACTCTCATTTTTTTCTTTTGCTCACCTGAAGATGTAAGATTGTGCCCAAAGATGCTACTTTTTTTCAACAAGATAATTTGAAAGTAATTTCTTTATAAAATGTCTTGAACTTAGAGAAAAACACTCTGGTTTACTATATGTTAGACGTTTAATTTTAGACGTTACAATAAGTCATTCATTCATTTATCGTAACTGTAAAGGAGGAAACATTTCTGTCACGAAACGATAATTTATTTTGTTCTACTTGGAGCAGCCGATGTTACACAGCTCCGCAGTGACCTTAAACCAGACAAATTGATTAGAATTGACATTTTAAATAGATTTTGGCAAATTATTAGGATTTAATGTGATTAATACGGCTAACTTTCATGGGTTTCTGTTATTAGAGCCTTACTTTGACCATCAGATTCCTAGTAGACGGCTAACGTTTTCTAATCCTTTTTGTTCCGTCAGAAACAGAATTGGATTCTTCAAACACGACAACTTTTCTGAAATATTTTCAGTTTCGTTCCAAGAAGCAAGCTGAAGGAATAGCAGTCATTCCGCCATAGAAAATGTAGTTATCTTTCTAGAAGCTTCTTGCTGCTTTTGTGCCTCCTCTGGCTTCAGTGAAATTCAAAAATGACGACTAGATCTTCCTTCCTCAGTGACGACTTCCACAGTGAGGAGTGTTGCCTTCACCCGGGCCTGCTAAAACTGAGTTATGGTTCATTAACTGGTTGGTTAAATTCCAACCAGCTAGTCTAATTTATCTTTTCGTCTCTTCATATTTGTTTTATCATTCCAGAATGTCTTTTTAAGTTAAGCTTCTTTATTCGCAGCTGACGAGGCAGCCAGCTCACCCAGTGCGGATGCATGGAATGTGATAAGGTGGGCTTCGACAAAAGAAACGAACACATCTAATCTCTAACATCTGTTTACTTGGATAAGGGCAGGGGAAATTTACGGCTACAAGTAGGTAAAGTAAGAGACTGCTGTGTTTTTGTTTTTTACCGACGCCACGGCAACCTGAATTCAACCGAGTGTGCCAGCTGGATGGCGCTAAGCGTATCAGTAGGTCCACAACTGTTGATGCGGAGTGAATGGGAGCTGCCTGAAGAAGAGTTGACAAAAGAGTCACAGTTTTTGTCTTATTGCCTATTTTCATAACTAAAATAAGTTACTGTTGCTACAGGATGGCAAAAAAGACTAGCACTCAGTAAAAGTCTCTCTCGCAAGTGAACCGAGGTGAAGAAAAGGAGTTTGGAGGATATCAGTCTGACTTGAATTTTGTAAAGAGAAGCGGTGCCTAACAGACAAGTGCTGGTATGAACACATGCTAAATAATTTACACAGCTTTAAAATATTCAGAAAGCAACACGTAAAAAAAAAAAAAGCTCAGCAGCATTCAATCGAAATACAGATCGGCAAACAAGAAGAACGATAAAAGCCAACATTATTGTAGACGGGGTTAAATAGAACTTGATGGAAATCAGACGTGCAGCTGTGGAACAACTTGAGTGGTTTAATTACGTCCTCTGTTGATGTGTGTCAGAAAAGCAACAAACCTTGATCACCAATCGGGCATAAAGGAGGGTGTGTTTGGTTTTTTATCCACAAACAAAAGGAGACCCGCAGTCTGTGGATAAATCATGAATAACATCTGTTCTGCCTTCCTCCTGTAATTGTGTTTCGCAAAGGGTTGGACACAGCGGGAATGGTGTATCCTCATCCTGGATACTTTAATATATAATCTTTCTGGGTGGAAAAATAGACTTTGGAGAAGATAAATATCTAAAGAAGGCATGTACTATGTGAGACAATGTAGGGTGTAGGCTCTTAAATTCCCTGCTGTCGTCATAGAGATGGTGAGACATATGTCCAATGAACACAGTCAAGTGGAGCCAGGAGGACAAGTGCCAGTGGGCTACCGTAGTTCCTACAATAATCTCCAAGCATCTCCTCATCAAGTTTTGTTTTTTGTCATTTAGAAGCAGATAAAGTCCTTAATATCGCCGCAGTTTAAGAAAATCAAGTTGCTTAAGTAACAAAGTTGGTGAAGTTCATATCGGAAGAACAACTTGAATGTTTTCATCAGTGAGATAGAAGCATGTATAAGTTGTTTTCAGATGGACAACACAAAAATCCCAGAGGGATAAAGATACAAAGACACCCACAAAGAGAGAGACTAAAAATATATGTGACAGATTGAATTTTTATTCAGAACGTGTGAAAAGGACACAGGAGAAAAGAAAAATGAAGAAGAAAAAAAGACCCAGGGACATCCATTCATCTCTTTTTTTTTCAGGACAGCTGTTGCCTAGCAACAACCAAGGCATCAAAATGACTCCAAAACACTCCTGAGTGAGGCCTTGAATGTGGCGCAGCAGAAGTTAGGTGATACTGTAAATTACATCTCACCGCTGCTGGAGTTTTCGAACACCTTAGCTGGTGTAGAAACAGGCACGGAAAAACAGAAAGTACCCAGACGTACTTTCTGTTTTCCCATCAGGACTCATTAAAAACAAAATGATATTTACCAGATCCTGAAATAATTTAAATCTAACCTCCAAGGTATAAAAGCACGCAAGTATAGTTCTCTACTGTTATGTGTTGGACAAAGATGAAGCCAAATTTGGAAACTGTGTGTAGAAAGTAAGTAGAAGAAAATGCTGCTTCCATAGGGTTCAGCAATGGCTCATCATAAAGTATGCACTGTCTACCATAATCGAGTCAGGAGTTTTGCCAAATTATCTGGTGTATAAATATCTGTGTTGATACATTGCCAGATGAGAAACTGCCTGTTGGTCTGACAACGTTTATTAGGCAATTTTCAAGCAGATCCCACAAATGTGATTCAAAGGTCACATTGTGGAATGCTCAAAGAAGTTGCAACTCCTTGGTGTAATGGCCGTATAAAGCATTAACGTTAAAGTTCATGACAGTAAAAACAGAAAAGACTGAACAAATATTAGTTGTGGAACAATGACCTTTGGACAGAAGAAAATGTTTGCCCATAATGCACAGCATAATCTTTGACAAAAGTCAAACAAATCATCGTTAGCACCTTTAAAGCCTGGTGGTGGTTTGACCATTTGGGTTGGTTTTGCTGTCACTGTACAGACTAAGTTCTGCAATCAATTACGAGACCATCTGTCTGCCAGCTGAGGGCTTGAAATGTGTAAAAAGGTGCGGACCAACATTCCTGCTCAATGATGTGACAGAAATGTTCATGTCAACTTAATGCTAAAAAAAAAAGAGGGTTCCAAAAGTTATGGAGTTGTATGGTGGTAATAGTTTTTCATATACAGCTTCTCTTTTGAGTTTTTCTTTTTCTTTTGGTGATTTCTTTGTTTTATGATCCAGGCCTTGAGGGCCAGTGTCCAGCAGGTTTTAGATGTGTCCCTGCTTCGACACACTTGGTTCAAATAATCAGGTCATTAACGAGACTCTCAAGAACTTGACTGCACTAAGATAAGCCAATTGATTGAGGCGTATTGCACCATGTGAAAGTTACAGGACACTGGCCCTTGAGGTCTGGATTTGAGGATTCGTGTTGAGGTTTCAATTGACCCTGACAACAACTCTTGAAACAGCAGAACGATTTAGACATTTTGTTGAAATATGTGGTTGGAGCAGATGTTCTTCTGTCAAAGGAAGGTTTCAGGATGTCACTGAAGAAGAGAGGTGAGTGTTGTGAAGGGTACATTATGATCTGCAGCAGACAAGACAACGGAGGAGAAGAGGTTCTTAGTGGTGGATGAAGTTTCCTGAGAGGAAGTGAGTCTATCCACAGAGGTTAAGGTTGACTGGTGGTGGTGAGTGCTGTTTTTTTTTCTCATGTTTTTCTCATTTTGTCTTTCCTTCCAGATGGGAATAGATGGAGGATTGTTGGAGGGTGGACAGGCAGGTGAGTATGGCATATTGGAGGTGAAGGATCCCCACAGCATGAATCAGAGGTTGAATGAAGAGACTGAGCAGAAGGAGCTTGAAGATTAGTTTTCGAATGAGACTGGAGAGCGAGGAGGCTGGAAACAGAGATCCAGGAACGAATGAGACAATGACCAAAACAAGTTTGCCACTCATTGAGATGGAATTGCCAGGAAGTCTTCCTCAGGGGAACCCACTCATCTTGAGCTCCGCTTGATTGTGCTTGCTGAGGTTTATCAGTGGGAGTATATACCTACCTGCCACATTTGGCAAAGATGAGAGGTAGGAATAACACACACACACAGCATTGCATGGTTTTGTGCATTTTTTTAATGCTCCCTTCAAATGTCTTTCTTTTTTTTAACTATCACAGCATAATTTCCTTTGAAATTGTCACTAATGAAAATAAAATATTCTATTAGATTTTGCTACAATAAAGTCACTGGCATAGTTATTGTTATTCTTGAGGTAAGTGCAAAGAAAAATCAAAAATCTTTAGTACAGTGTATAGGCCGTAAGCTATAAGTATCAGGAAGGTTTCCAGACAAAGAGCCAGAGGGCTGTTGCTTTCAAACAGATGGATTCATTCCCTTCTGGGTGGAAATCTAATAGAATCAGGCTAGGGTGGCAGTGGGAGAGCGGCCGCACGGAGCGTGCGCGCGATGACAAGCCATTGGTAAAAGGGGTGTGGGGGGAGGAGGGGGGGATTTACGTGGTTGCAGTTAAAGCCAATCGATGTGCTCGTGGAGTCGTGAAGGGGAACGAGCGCGAATGGGACAAATGGAACCTGATAAAAGGGGGCGCGTGCCGCGGCAGGCTCGCGGTGGGACGGACCGCGGAGCAGAGCGACTGCAGCTTCGTCGGAGGGAGGACACAAACCACCACCGATAAGAGGAAATTCATTCGGTAAAGCAGCTCTTAGAAATTTCTATATTTTTTGCCTCGCAGAGCTTTTCGTCGAACTTATTCTTATGAGCCAAATTGTTGTCTTTTTTGTTTTTGTTTTGCTTTTTTCGGCCGCCAGCCTGGAGCTCTCGTGACGTTTCTTTGAAGTTTTGACATATTTGGCATCTTCCTAAGTCTTATCCAGAGAAGTCCTATTGTGAAAACGTTAGAATTATGTTCTGGGCTTCCGTAATTTGATGTGCAGATAACACTTTTTTTTACAGGAAACATCTTTTGAACCAGTTAATTACGCAGGTTTGTTGCATTTCTAGTCTGCTGCCCTCCTTATTTTTGTTTCCACTTTGCGGTGAAAGCATCTCTCTTCCTTTCGACAGTTCCGTTTCATTGTGTGTCACGTTTTCGAAGACTTTTCTTAACCGTCGGTGGCATGATAATGACATGTTTTTTCTAGATTGTAATCAAGTGGAGTTAAGTTTGAAGAATGTCTGAGATATGTACTTCGGATTTAAGACAGGTAAAGAAAAGGCAAAACGACACATTTGGGTCAGTGTGGAGCACAGTAAGGGAGGGGTTTGCTGGTTTGGTCTTTAAACTGTCTTCTGCCATTAGAGAATCAGTCAGTTTATTTACCAATGAGAGATCAGACAAATGAGTTTAACCTAAAGGCCACGCTGATGGACAGCTTTAAGTAGGCTGTAAAATCAACACAGAATGCCTGAAGGGATTTAATGTATCTGCTTACAGAGTCAGCAGGAAAATCTTTGTTACTTTTTCTTTTAAGTGTTTGCTTGAGATATTTAAAACCTTGACAAACAATGTGGCTTGTAACAAGTAATGGAACAGCTGCTCTGTTGTGTAAGATTTTGAGGTAAAATGATACTGTGTTGCAACTATGTGAGTAGATGTGTGATTTTTAGGCTATGACATCATGTGGCTGGAGAGAATCTGCCCTATTTACTATAACATGCAGAAATATTAATCAGAGAGTGCAAATGGGGATTTGCAGCTAATACTTGATTATAGTGTTCATCTTATGTTTCTTATCTGTTACAATCAATGTAAAAATAAAAAAATAGTACACCCTCTTTCACTTGTAAAGTTTTACATCTCAGGGCACGACCAAAAAAAAAGTATTTTGATGTTTTTTCACAGCTGACCTCGAGAGTACAAAGTCAATTCCATTCTGTTATCATTCGTAAAACCAAAATGGAAAATAGATTTGTTCATGTGCAGCTCTCTTAAAGTCCCAAAATAGCATTTCACTATGGAATTTGACTGGACCATTTCTTCACATTCATTTTTATTTTTTTTTTTTTTGTGTTGTGTTGTTGTTGTGTTTTTTGTGCCGTTCTATTATAGATTTGCCTCAATGTTTGGGATCTTTGTTTTGTTGCATTGTCCAACTTCAGCCACAATTTGACTGTGGCAACTGGCTCATATAAGGATCACTCATGTGGACTGAGCTACATTTACATTTTAGACCCTCAAATGCTTTGGTATTCAGAAAAGTTTGTGTTTGACTCAATAACTGCAGAGACCTCCAAACCTGCAGCTGTAAAGCAAACCCGTCACCCTTTCGCCACAATGCTTAAACGTTTCTAAGTGTTGTTTTTTTTGCCAATATGCTAAGTTTTGTATTATGTCTTTTGGCTTAAGCGTCTTTACTTTTGTCTCATCTGTCCAAGGAACATTATGCTGAGGATGGTTAATGATTCTTTTGGCTGGAACTTTGCCATCATGTTCTTTTTAAAAGGAAAAGGTTTTGGCAACCCTTACTTTCTCCATCATTTTGTCATTGTACTGCCATAGCAACCACTGGTGCCAACTCCTCAGCAAGGAAAGCAGCTACTGGCTGTCTTAAAAGTCACTAGATGACATCATCGCGTAATTTGCGTATTTGATCATGTGTGATTCAGGAGATGAAAGCATTGTCTAAGGCAAACATTAAGAAATTAACTGTATGAAATTATTTAATAATGTCAGTTGAGAAATGTAAATATTCCCTTTGCCCGATATCAATTATATCAAATTTAAGGGACTCACTGCAGACAAAGATGGCGACAATGTTGCTAACTTTGCAGCAATGTTATCAACAAGCTAAGTGAGACTGGTGCAAACAAATATTGCATTCCTCTGATTGCTGCCTGGTCTGACCTTTGGGCCAATTTGCTGCGATATCTGGACCTCGAGATATGGTGAAAAATCTGAAGTGCTTTTTCGACTCGGGAATATTTTTTTTCTCAAAGTAGAATGATGGACTTCAAGTTGTTCAAAAATAGTGCCATAACCTGTTTATAATGACGAACTGCTTCTTTTGATCTGACAATCCGATTATCTCTACTCTACCTACAGTAGAGATTTAGTTAGGGGCGCACCAATTCATCAGCCATCCAGTTTATCGGTACCAATTTCTTCAATTTCGGAAGATCGATAATCTGTCAATACTTACACGTGAAGTCGATATTGTCCACCGTTCTTATCTACCTCAGAAAAGGTCTAAAAATCGACCACTGTCCTCCTCTGTTCTGCCCAGACCGGCCCACCAGGTCATGTCTGGACATTTGCAGTTAACAATATTCACCTCAGTGTTACCAACTCAGCGACTTTCTTGCTATATTTAGCAACATTTCACACAAAAATTTCGTATCAACCAAAATTGGATTCAGCAGGTCAGGCGTTTTAAAGATTGGTGATTGGCCAGAAAACTGCAATCGCTGCACGACCTAGAGTAGCACGCCGCTGTGTGAATGGGGCACACCCAGTAACTAAACCAACAATAGCAACTGAACATTATCAGTTGCTATTGAGTTACAATTTACTTCTCTATTTGAATTTCTTCAGAGTTTAATCAATACTAGCAGTGGAATCTTTTTTTGTTTGTTTGTTTTGAGTTAATATTTAAACATTGGTCGGACTTGGTAAATGCCAGATCACTTATATTGTTTCCTCATGAAAACATTAAAGGTCGCCATACTCTCTTTTACCACAACTGTAAATAATAGAAGTAAAAACAGCGGGCGAACAAATTATTGTTGTTATTGTTCAGTTTCAGGACTGGTGAGTCTTAAATGTCCAAACTCTCATTTGAAGGAGCTTCAGTTGAACTCACATTTCTAGTAATCAACACAAGCCATTGATTCATGACTGGAAAATGATATTTCCCTCTCTTATGTAAATCAGATTTTTGGACATTCTTTCCACAGATCTCGGCAACAGGTTGCAACTTTTACTCTTTCAGATTAGTGAAACACTCAGCAGTGTTTCACTTTAAGCCATCCCCAGAGCTTTTGTGTGGTCTTTGTATGTTGGTGGTGTTGGTGGTGTGACCTCAGCAGATCACTGTGCTTTTATTCTCAGTGTGTGTTGAAACAACACCGCACATCCAGCTGCTTTTCAAAGCGCTCGCCAGACTGATGAGTCAGTGATTGGCTGCTCGGTGGCGTCAGTGCTGATGTTATGCTGCCTTCTCTGTCAGGGACTGTTGATGCTTTTGACTTCCTGATGATGTGTGCATGGCCTGTCTGTGTCAGGCATTTTTTGTTGTTTCAGACTGACTGTTTGTCAGTCCTGGGAGCCGTGCTGTTCGTTCAGCTAACTGTGAATACAGAGAGCGTTCTGTCACGTTCTCTTGATTGTGCGCCTCCTGTAACTGTCAAATTGAAGACTGCTGAAATTGTACTGCAAATACGTGACATGCAACTGTTGATATTCTCCTCACGGGGACCTTTTCCACCAAACTGGTTCCAGTGCTTAACTGGTGTTAGTGGGCTTTTTTCACCAATGTTTAGAACGAGACGAACCCCGACCTGAACACAGAAAACAAGAGCTATTGTAGTCCCTGTTTGCTGCTGGACCAATTGAAAAATCTGCTTACGTCAGGAGTTACATAGGGGGGCGGGCCCATGGGGAACAGCAGCCAATGAAAACATTGTTAAACACCCCTGAGTTTATCTTCGTATTTTAATGAGTGCTGTTAATCGATTAAGAAAATGTAATCAGATTAATCATACTCCAGCGCTGTGATTAATCCCTCTGCTCAACTTTGTAAGATTGAAACGCAAAAAAAAAAAAAAAAAAGTCACAGTTTCAAAAAAAATCTTTAAGTAAATGTTTTATTGGCTCAAAACAAATGTATTTATTATCCAGGTTTTCATATTCAGGAAGGTTTTAAAGAAGACATTTTGTTTCAGATATTAATTTAGAAATGTTAATTTAGATATTAATTTAGAAATGTTTGCTATAAACTGGCTGTGCTTCGGTGGAAGAGTAATTCACCGTAGTAATAAGTCGGCCGCATATCAGCTTGTTTTAATGCAAACTATCGTGGTGTTTTTAAAAGTGAAATTTGCTCGCTGAGCGCACCACTTTCTCGCTTCACTCATCGTTTCACTTGCGTTTACGACTTTGCATTATTGACTGCAGTACAAGACCTCGTGATGTGCTGCTTTAAATAAGGTAGCCCTCCGTGGGAGATTAGTCCGCATTATATAATAATAATGTGTTAAACATTTTACATTAATCACAAGCCTTAACATTGACAGCCCTAATTTTAGTCAAATTAGGGTTGCGTTATGAACTTCCATTTTCCATCTATTTAGAGTTGTAAAGTATTGGTAATAAATTAAGGTGGAGATATTGAGTCCGATTCTGGGCTAAAAAATATTTGTGTTGTTAGAATGTTTCCACGCTCTACAATATTTCACAAAAACAAATAAATTACTGAGACATTCATGATAATGTAATGATGTGGCTTGGGTGATGGAGAAGCAAACCAGTTCTTTTACAGAACCACTTAAGAAGCATATTTGGCACCAGCCTCTGTTAAGAACTGGTGAAAAAGCCTGAATAGGATCACAGTTTTGTTATGACGTTGTCATTTAATTAGTGGTTATTCTACTCATGTTTTCATTCTCTGTGACAAGCTTTTTTTGTACTTCAGAAAGAAAATCTGGCTCGGAGCTACGATGGAGTCTGTCAGCTATCTTGCTAAAACAATGTGATCTGTATCCTTGTAATACGTGTGTTTTCTGTCATTCAGGTTGGCAGCCTGCTCTCGCAAATTCAGCTTCAGCTTTCATCACTGAGACTACAGCTTCATCTGTAAGTAAATTGACTGCATGGACCAAATGGACTGAACTTGTATATACCGCCTTTCCAGTCATATTAGATGTGTGGATGGAGTGTGAAATTTTTGATGCTGCTAGGAATCGGCCAGCATGTTGAGCTCCAGTAAAATTTTTAGTCTCAAGTTGAAAAACAAAAATGTGCTTTAAGATCTCATTGCTTTTAGTTGAAACAGAAGATCTAGAATTACTGTTGAATGTACTGCTAAGAAAAAATAGAATTGTTTGTCGTCATAATGCTATCTGTGACATATATTTATTGTTAAAAATGTAGTAAACGAGCTTATTTCTCATAATCAAATCAAATCAAATTTTATTTGTATAGCACATTTCAGCAACAAGGCATTTCAAAGTGCTTTACATCATAAACATAA
>CAEGAE010031781.1:0-12780 GCA_903067095.1 Girardinus metallicus | reverse complement strand
ATATATATATATATATATATATATATATGTTATTTTTGTTTTGTTTTGCTTTTTTTTTTAATAAAACAGGTTATTTTGTCTAGACTGCTGCAGAAGAGAGCAGTTTTAATCTGGTCTGAGGTCATTTTACAAAGGCAAAGGCTTTCATACCCATTTAATATTTTCACATTTTGTCTCATTACTGCATTGGGAATGTATGTGATATACTAACAGAGTACAGCATACCTGCAATCTGGAATAAAAAAGTATCCATGGTTCACTTTTTTTACAAATAAAAATCTTAAAAGTTCAACATGTAGTTTTGTTTCCTATGCTCTAACACTTCCAGTTCAGCCATCTGCCTTCAGACATGACCTAATGAGCATTATTCTGAGAATCAGATAAGAGGTTCATGGTCACTCAGGAGGAGCTGCAGAGATCCACAGCTCAGGTGGAACAATCTGTTGAGAGGACAACTGGAGGTTTGATCTGAGTTGATGGGAAGATGAATGGATCTAAATAAATGACTGAGTTAAACAGGTATGCGACTCTTGTGTGAACGGATCAGAAGGATAGCACATAAACAAATTAGTTTCTAAATAAGGTCATTTAATAACACGCTTTCCTGTCACATCTCTGTAAAATAGAAACTCACTCATAGAGGATGTAGGTCTGCTGTCTGAAAGCTCCGTGCATGACTGCCAACTGGAAACAGAAATTAGTCATTTTCCTAGTTTTTCTTTCCTCTTTTTTTTTTTTTTTTAACAAAAAAGGACCTTGTTAATGAATGAATGCTCTTCACCCTCTGTTAAACGATCAGAGCCTTGGGACAGCATGTTGTGTTTATAAGCACAAAGCTTCTGGTAGAAAACCGTTCTTGTTACACTGCTGATGTCTTGGTTAAGACAAAATGTTCGCAGTCATTTATGGATTAAAAAGCCTACTGTCTTCAAATGATCCCCTTCTGTGTTGTTTCTCCTAATTCCTGAGCAGACTAAGAGTGTCCTCTTACTCTTCCTAGTTAAGTGTCCTTAGGATAATATTTTATCAGTATTGTGAAGGATGCAGTATGTAACTTATCAGAAAAATATGTTTTTGTTAAATCCGTCACTAAGTCGTGACAGTGTAGTATGAAACAGACAATCTGTGAAAAAATATCGAACTACAGAAATACACTGCTCGGTCAGAAACAACCAATCAGAGCCAGCAGGGGGAGTCTTAGCGCTGTCCATCATCCTGGTGTACAACCTGCTCCCTCCCGTTCCCTTTTCTCTCTGCTACACTACAGCTGGTTCACCCCCCTGACCTTGCCATGAATCCTAGAGCTAATTAGCATGGCCACTGATGATGTTGGATAAACAATAAGTTATTTCTCCGCATTAGCACAATAAGCAATGCGAACAAGAGCATGATTGACAGCACTAAGCCCCTCCTCCTGGCTCTGGTTTGTTGTTTCTGACTGGTTGTGGTTTCTGTAAATGGTAATGGGAGCACTGGGAGAAATCCACTCTTTTCCCAGATAATCTGTTTCAATTCAGTTTATTTCTATAGTGTCAATTCACATCTCTGTAAAATAGAAACTCACTTCCACTCATAGAGGATGTAGGTCGTCTCAAGGCTCTTTACAAAGAATTCGTACAGTCCAAACATACGTACACTTCAAATGATCAGAATTATCAAACATTAAAGTGAACTCAGTTATTCAAAGTAGTTTAAAAAGTCTCTATCTAAGAAAACCCAGCAGATTGCATCAAGTCATTGATTTGCAACATTCATTCCTCCTTGTCTTGTTTGATTAAGTCATTATTGTGTCGATTTCTGCCTGGGTATGAAAAAAAAATTGCAAACAGTCAAAATGAAAAAAGCCTGTTTTCAGTTCTCCCACAGTGAGAAGGATGGTATCAGCTCCCCACTGCTACGAAAGGTTCTGGTTCTGCTTAATGCAGTGGATTTCACTGATTTGAAACCTTTTATAATCTTTCACACCTCACGTTCTGCTCAGAGACAGCATCTGCCTATCCCAATGATATTTTTAAACTTCTCAAAGCTCACATCTCCGAAGACTTGCTTCAAATCTCGTCTAATTTAAGCCCTGCAGCAGAGTCCCTATAGCACAGTATGGCAGCTCCCACCCGTTGCCTTTTAGCTGAACCCCCCGTTTCATATTCGACATCACACAGGTGGAGCCAGATACACAGCTACTGTATGTGTCAGGCTGTGTTGCTTTGTAGATTAACATGTTGAGGAGTTCAGACTAGTTTTCAACAAGCCTTTAAAGTCTGAGATGTGGTAATATGGATTACGGTTTAAACATGATTGGATTCGGATTCCAAAACATTACAGAGTGTTGAAGCTGCAGCATTCTACCAAAAATCATTTGTGGATGCTGTTATAATTCTTTTTGGAAAATCTTGCAATGAAAAAAAGAGCCTGCTTAAAGTTGACATTTGGCCTGACATGTTGTTATTATTATTATTATTATTTATTATTATTATCAATATGGCAATATAAACATATCTGCAAGTTTATAGCATCATTTATTACTTCACAGCACAAAAAAATAAGAAATAAGAAAGGATGGCAGATAAATTAGGGATGTGCACATTTCAGAGTATGACTGAAACGATTAATTGGATTAATCATGATGAATCGATTATTGAAATAGTTGTCAACTAAAGTGGTAATCAATTAATTGTTAACTGGGGTATACAAACTCACAAAATGCAGTTTATTGCAAGAACACATTCGCAGAGCAGTAATTAAAATGGTACAAGTAATCTATACATTTTGCATTTAAGATCCAGACAACTTTGTCTGTAAATATGTTCTTTGCAGAGCTCCTGATGTCCCCTAGTTTTAGATTCATCTGCATCAAATTCTGTAAAAATAATAATTACAAAAAATCTCCTATTAAGCATCTTTTCCTATTCATTTATTAATTATCAGGAGGGATGTTTGTTGTGTCCTTTTGTTGTGTTGTGTCATTTCAGCATCCAATTGGTCCACTCACTGTCTCTGTATGCTTGCGGTCTGCCATTCCTCCTAGCCCATTCTCTGCCATTCTAGAAGACCTAGAATCTCTCGAACGTCTGAATATCTCGACCTCAAGCAAGTTTCTAGTAAAGACGTTAAAGAACACATCCTCGCCTGCCACATCTGTGTGAGACTGGTAACCAACCTCCATCTGGTCTCCTTTAACCTCTTGTCATACCTAAGCATCTCGAAGGCACCAAGGTGTTTTGCACCAATGAATGGTTGCCATGGGAGATTCAAGGATTTCTCAAACTTGAATGAAATAATCATTGCAACAGTCCAGGTACGGTTCTGATGAAGTTGTAAAGCTCTGCAAAGTCAATTTTACATAATACTGCCCCTCTAACCTTTTACAAAAACCCTAATTAATAAGTTGTGTCAGTTTATAAAGCATAGAACTGACAAAGGGCCAGGGGATTGTTTTCACCCTGGACCGTCCATTTTACATGATGTTGTTTTCACAGTGTTGTCTTTATTTAAGTGCTCCCACATGTACTCCGCTTCCTCCTCCAGTGCTGGTGTAGACGGGGACGGACGTCTTCACAGACAGAGGCTATAGTCAAAGCAAGAAAGCTCCCTATCCATCCATTCAGGTCCTGCATCTCTTTATGGTCGCTTTACCAAAGACTGTCTGGGCAAAAGGGTTCAGGCCTGTGTCTTTTCTGCCTTTGTCTGCTCTCCTGGGGGGGAAGTGAATGGGAGGTTGGGCCCTGAACAAAGGGCAGATCATGGGTCTATTGGGGGGGACAAATGAGCTTAGTTTGGGTAATGGCAGCCAAAAGGGAAGGGAGGTCTGGGGAAGTATTGAGGTTCACCTAAGACCGGAATGGGAGGAGAGATGACTACAGCAGGATGAACAGCTGAGAGCCTACTTCTCACACTGCACATGCTTCATCACTACATGACTACAGGAAGACTCATACTGTCTACAAGCAGAGGGGAGTTTTGGTAGTAAAGAAGTAACAATCTGTTTTGTGTTTCTCCTCATCAACGTTTAGCCCAGAACAGAGAAGTCTCTCATTGAAGTTGGCCTCACAACATCCTCTTGCAACTGACCGTCATGATAATCTACGTACATTTATGACTGATTCAAAGAAATAACATACCATAGTTCATTCAATCAGTAAGCTTGTTGTCTGAGAGGCTGCATTTTCTTTTTAGACATTAGAAATGATCAAACTTATATATCACTCCATTTTATCTCACAATTTCAAATAGTAAGTGGCAGCAATATCTCTTTGCCCCCTCAGGATCCAGATAAGACCTTTTCCTTAAAAAAAAAAAAAAAAGACGGAGCAGAGATTTTTCTAAATGTCAACTTATCACAAAAGCCATTTGAATTCCAACCTTCCACTCACCTTTTGTGCTGCGGCACTTTTTTTTTTTTTTTTGGTAAAAGTATATTTCTTTGTCTGCACCTTGCTTCCCCTGTGCAGGCACACTCAGAACCATTCCCATTTTGTTTCCTTTAACTCCCTTGTGATTTTTCTTGTCTGCTGCTCCTTGTCTCTATGGCCTTTCTGAGTGTTTTCAATCCCGCAGACACAAACAGTCCGCGTTGCTGAGACCAATACCTTTATAAGCAGTCTGGCCAAAACGAGTAAAGATGCATGAATCTGTCTGCTATGACAGATTTCAATGTGTGTGTAGTGTAATTTCCAGCAAAGATTTATAGTAAAAACACTGTGAAGATGCTAGCTGTAGCTGATAAGAGTGTCACAGTTAATAATGCAACAAGTTTTGTATCACCCAGAGAGGAAGAGGTGCATAAAAAGCCAGACTTTACTTTGCAAATGTAATAAAAAGACAAAAGCTTTGATTTTTAGAGACACATGCTGAGGTCTGATGGAACTAAATTTGAAGTTCAGTCATTATGGCCATCATTATACTTGGAGGTAAAAGGGAGGAGATACAAGTCTGAGAACATCCTGCCTTCAGCATCTGCATTTCCATTAGCCATAAAACAAATTGAAATTGTGAGAGAAAAAAAAATTGCCTTAATGGAAACTCCAATTTTGAAAAAAACTCACTTTTTCGATAAAAAGATTTTGGGCCACATGTGAGCGATGCATGTGGCAAACAGCAACATCACAACACATCTGATGGTCAGTCAATGACCACACAAATAGGCTGAAAGTGATGGCTCAGGAAAATATTGCATCTGACCCACGCATGGCCCAATGCTCACAATAAGACACAGTCACACACATACAGGCATGCCTGCATATCCTATTGGTTACAAATTACACAGAATAACAAAAAGGAAAACAGATGCTGCATGTTTGAAGTGAACTCTCCTCCTGTTGGAGACCAGGCTCAGGTCCTGTTTCTGTAGCTCTGTTACCATTACAAGTGTGGGCAAAATTTTGCTGAAAAAACACTATTTTGCAATTGCGGTGTTTCTGTTAGTGAAGAAACACAATTTAAAAATCACACGTGAATATGTCGCCATCATCCTCCAACCACTTCCAGTCGTCTTCTTTGTCTTTTCCACCAATAGTAAAATCCGTTTGTTGATTATGTGACTCGTGATACGAAACAAAAGTGTTTCCATTGCAGTTTTGTGAAATGCACCAATTTCGATATGGCCAAAAAAAAAACACTTGATCCTAGCACAAAGATTTTTTATCAAAAATATGAGGGTGTTTTTAAGTGCCATTTTCATTAAGCTAATTTATTTTCAAATAAAAGGAAACGTAGGTCATGACATACAGAGGCGGAGAAGGTGAAGTGACATTTGCTTCCATTCTACTCTTTTTGACAAACGTTTCAATGAGATTTAACTGTTTAAAAGCGTGTTTGTGAGACAGCTTCATCGCAGTCACATTTCATTTATGCAGAGAAAAAAAAATCCATAATTTTGTCAGCAAAAGAGGAAGAAAAATGTCCAATATTTATAAAACATTGTTTATAAAACACTCAAAGAAAAACGTCAAGGTACCACAAAACATGGACACCTGTGGCTAATAGATAAGTGCGATCTATATGTAATTTTTGTTTTTCTTTTCAAAGTTAGTGGGCGCAGCTTATACTCAGGTGCGCTGAGTGGTCCAGAAACAAGATCAGGCTCTGGCAGGCAAATGAGGGCAAAGAAGGAATGCTGGAATGCTGCTCACACAAAGACTTCTAATGACTGGGA
Source organism: Girardinus metallicus (assembly GCA_903067095.1). Taxonomy (NCBI): domain Eukaryota; kingdom Metazoa; phylum Chordata; class Actinopteri; order Cyprinodontiformes; family Poeciliidae; genus Girardinus; species Girardinus metallicus. The sequence goes on along the minus strand of CAEGAE010031781.1, from coordinate 6,629 downwards.
AGTAGAGACTTAGGGGTCCCTCAGCGGTAGAGCGTGCAGGTGAAGGCAGGGAGTTAAGTAGGCACAGGTGAGCTGAATGAGACATGATTAACAGGTGAAGAGTCAGAGCAGCATGGCTCCACAGTGGTGCAGTTGGTAGAGCTGTTGCCTTTCAGCAAGAAGGTCCTGGGTTCGATTCCTGCATGGAGTTTGCATGTTTTCCCTGTGCATGGTGGGTTCTGCTCCGGCTACCTCCCACAGTCCAAAAACACGACTGTTTGTCTCTGTGTTTCCCTGTGACAGACTGGCGACCTGTCCAGGGTGACCCCACCTCTCACCCGGAACGTTAGCTGGAGATAGGCACCTGAAACCCTCCTGACCCCACTAGGGACAAGGGTGTTACAAAATGGATGGTTGGAGTAAGAGCAGCATAAAGATTAAAGAGCTTCTTCAGCTTATCATAAACAATCCTTTTATTAAGCTCATATCACAGCAGATAACCATTTATCTGTTTAGTCTGGGGACCACAGTTTGAGAAACACTGCTCTGAATGATTAGTTTCATTTACCATAACATGACCTTTAGTCATCTAGTAAAACAATATGAAAGAAGTGAAGTTGCAATCAGCTGCAGGCCTCTGCCTCCTGTTTTTTTTTTTTCCATTAAAAAGACATTTGACATAAATGCTGAAATATTCTAAGATAACATGAATGCAACAATTTTCATTATCACATAATCACCATCTAATAGCATGGTGTAAAACATGACGACAGAGCCCAGAGCCAATTGATTTCTGATGTCAGCGATGTGACTGATGACCAACTGTGACCTTTGGGTAGATAGCCTCCTGAAGAGCTGACAGGTGACGTGCGAATTGACAGGAGATGAGCTGCTGCATAATGGATCCTTGTCAAGGCTTTTATTCTTTGCTCTAGCAGTGGTTGAACAGAAGAAAAAGCAGCCCAGACTCCCCAAGATTGATGTCTGCCTCGGGTGTGAGCTCTGATAGGCTGCTGGTGGTCCCTGAATAAGAATGAAATGTTGCTCTTGTTTCAGTCATGTCACAATTTCACTGCCATCAACGAAATCTTCATCTGCTGTGGCAGTGAAGGTATTAAAATGTTGGGTTTTGCAAATGCATTTAAGCTCCACGAGGATATCTTTGACAGAAACTGCAGGCAATGCATTTTAATGTGGCCTGTGCTCCTAGAAACACATTAAAATGCTTTCCTAATGGAAACTGAGGAGTTGGAATGTTAAGTATACGGCACACATGCACTGCTGTTACACACCAGCAGAGAAGGCTTCTACTTTAACACTCAACCTCCATCTTTTACTTTGCTTTTGTTCCTGTTGTCTCCATTCCACAATAATGCAGTTCCACTCAAGGCTTTTGTCTAATAGTAGCTGTGTTTCCATTCTCTAATTGCGCAACATTCCACAATGGAAACATGCCAATTTTCAAAATACTCTTGTTTTTGACAAAAAGCTTTGGCGCTAGGAGTCACGTCATCGCCAACTGGATGTTACCACTGACAGAAACCAAGAAGAAGAAGATGAAAGGAAGTAATTGGAGAATGATGGCACAGCATGTTTTTTAATGACTTGTCTCATGAACAAACTTGTCCACATGCAATTTTAATTGTTTTTTTTTTATTATGAATGAAGACACTGGATTTGGGAAATTGTGTTTTTTCACCATAGCTTAGATATTTCCAAAGTTTAGAACACATTTGAAATGCAACACAGCTAGTGAGAAGAGAGTTAATCTGCTCCAGCATTTATAGAACTTGTGTGAAAGCCATCAGGCAGCATTGTCTAGATTAAAACCCACAGAGCAAGAAGCAGATCTGTATCTAAGAAGGACGCAGCCGTCCATCACGGCTGTGCAGCAGCGCAGCAGCTGTGACGGGGAGAGGTGAGAGGTGAAGGCATGCAGGTCAACACTGAGCAGGAGGTCAGCTGGACAATGAACTGCATGAAGTGGCAGCTTTAAGCAAATGACAGAGGACAACTGTGATAAGTCTTTTTCTACATTGTGAATTTTTTATTTTTTTTAAACAGAAATGGACAACTGTCTTTATGCGTGCTTTGACTCCAGAGACATGGGCGTGAGGCAGGGAGGGTCCACTCTGCCCACTGAGCCACAGTCACCCCAGAAGCAAAACGTTATGAAAAAAAAAATGGGTTGATTTTTTTTTTCTGTTTTGGAAATGTTCTTGCAGCTTTGCGGCAATCTGAAGTGTAATTTTAATTGTATCTTAATGTTCCACCTTATAAATTCAATGTCTTGCTGCTTTTTACAGTGAGGGATAAAATATGTTCAAAACCCAAGCTGGGCCACAAATATATACACACTCACACACACACACATATATATATATATATGTATCAATATGACTTAAGAGAAATGTTAAGCAATTTAAAAATTAATATTTTACCAGCATTGTACTGAGAAGTATCTCATCTGATTTCTCAATTTTTTGTGAAAGAATCAAATCAAAGCAACATTCCATGTACTTTTCTGATGAGGAAATAACATAACATGATGTAAAGCTCAAAAAAGTCAATTTCATATAACACTGCACTTTAAATAATCTTGAGTCAGTCATGAAAATTTTGTTTCAGCAGATATTTTTACTAAATCTTCAGTATCAGTTACTCAGGTCCTGTTCAGATTAACATCAGCATCGAGTGATCAGATTTCAAATGTCCTGCTCTGAATGCCTCATATCTGGTATTTAAAAATCCTGAATGGACACACGGACCCAGACATTCTTACTTATGGAGGTTTGTTTGGCTCTAGTGGCCTTTATTTGAAAGTGCTTAGACGGGAAAGTAGGTAATGAGAGGGAAGACATGGCAAAGGTCACCAGGCCCGGATTCAAACCTGCGACGGCCACGTCGAGGGCTAAGCTCTACTTATGTGGGTTGTGCACCACCACAGCACAATGTTCATGAGGCATGCATAGAGAGGGAGGGAGGTGAGGGTGCTGCCTTATTTAAACAATGTTGTTCCTTCATCAAGTTGCCTAATAATAATTACTGATGAGGGCCATTTAGTGAGTTGATAGTGAATGCTACTTTTACTAAAACAAGAAACCCAGTTAAGACAACTTCACATCTCTACACTACAGCCACAACTGTGCCACGAGTTGTGAGGACATATCAGAATTATATGTGGTTATTGATTTAATCAATTAACTACGGAAGTTACTCATTTGAACCACTGAATGACACTGTGAAGACAGGATGATGTCTTCACAATGTCCCTCTGAAGCACAACCAGCTTGTGCAGCAAAGCAGGCGCTCAGCCAATCAGATTGCACAAAGATCAAATCGGATTTATAGTTCAGCTGAAAATGCTTCCTGCTGACATAAACAAGTTCAGTCTCAAGCGCTCTGCTGTTTTGTGTTTCAGCAGCGTACACATTGACGTTTCCCCACGTTGTCTTACAAGAACCTGATCTTTGATCCAGATTGTGTCGGTGTGGTTGGAGGCTCATGCATAGTTCCCTGTTAGTTCAGTTTCTAACGCAGAATGTAAATAATTTCTGAGTTCCATTTAAAGATACTTGTTTCAGATAACAAATGAACCCTTCATTAACTGCAGTGCATTTAAAATGCGAGACCCGGTAAGCACGAATTGTCTTTTCTTCTTCATGCTTGCCAAAAAAGGAATTGCAGTTAATGATTAATCCATGATGAATAGAAGCAGAGCTTTAGGTATGGAGGGGAAATGGGGAAGTGCTAAGTGTTTATTAATGATAAACTAGCTTCAGAGACTCGGCGGGGCTCAAGGCATCTCATGAGATGTAGAGCCTGCTCTATTTATTCTCACAACCTGCCAGCCATTTCAGACAAAAAGAGAATCTATCTGGAGCCTTGCTGTGCTCAGTCAAGGAGCTTTGAAAATGTGTATTAACGATTATATGTTTATGTGACTTTAAGTGAATGTGAAATATTAATGGAGCAAGACAGATAGATATGGTTCAAAATCATATGCATCTGTAATTTTACTTACAATATACTTAGATATGTCATTTTTTTTTTAATGGAGAAGCTGGAGTGTTAAACTCAGATTCTTTGTCTTAAGTATCAACCTATATTTTGTTCCACTATGATTAATCTGTTTATTCATTTTATGTTTGAACAGATAGGCAGCGAAAACAGGAGCCCTGTAGACCAAGCCTGATACCTCAAAAGTGAAACCTCCAAATAAAATTTAAGGATTGTAGGACTTAAAACAGGAGGTGAGATTGATTTAAAAAAGAAAATTGTCAAGTTAGTTGACAATTTAATTAATCACAGTTAACCCAATTTTATTTGAAAACCATATACAGTATTGATATAAAAAAAATGTTTTTGCTGCTAAATTATTGAATAAATAGACATAAAAGGTATTACAATTTAAGATATTTGTTGTTTTTAATTTGTTTTTAATCTACTTGACCATCAGAATGGTGCAAAGTTTTATTCTAGCCGTGGAAATCCTTTAGAGATGTGGACTGTTCCCTTGTTCTGCTGGGGGACTTCAAAACTCACATGGGTAATGACAGTGAGACCTGGAGGGGCGTGGTTGGGAGGAATGGCCCCCCTGATCTGAACTCGAGTGGTGTTCTGTTGTTGGATTTCTGTGCTCGTCATGGATTGTCCATGACGAACACCATGTTCAGGCATAAGGGTGTCCATATGTGCACTTGGCACCAGGCCGCAGTTTGATGATCAACTTTGTCATCATTTTGTCATCTTTGCGGAGCTGTCCACTGACCACTACCTGGTGGTGAGTTGGCTCCGGTGTTGGGGGAGGATGCCTGTCAGACCTGGCAGGCCCAAACTTGGTTTGAGGGTCCCCTGGGAACGTCTGGCGGAGTCCCCTCTGAGACAGAGCTTTAACTCCCATCTCCTGCAAAACTTTGAACACGTTCCGGGGAACTGCTGACCTCAACTCGGGATGTTGTGGGCCGGTGGGCAAAATACTTCGAAGACCTCCTCAATCCCACCAACATGCCTTCCATTGAGAAAGCTTGGGACTCTGGGTCGAGCTCTCCAATCTCTGGGGATGAGGTCGCCGAGATGGTAAAAAAGCTCCTCGGTGGCAGGGCCCCGGGGTGTGGATGAGATTCGCCCGGAGTTCCTTAAAGCTCTGGATGTTGGAGGGTTGTGTTGGCTGACACGACTCTGCAATATTGCATGGACATCGGGGGCAGTTCCCTGGATTGGCAGATTGGGGTGGTGGTCCTCCTGTTCAAAAAGGGGGACCAAAGGGTGTGCTCCAATTACAGGGGGGTCACACTCTTAAGCCTCCCTGTCAAGGTCTATTCAGGGGTCCTGGAGAGGATGGTCAGTAGGATAGTTAAACCTCGGATTCAGGAAGAGCAGTGTGGTTTTCGTCTTGGTCGTGGAACACTGGACCAGCTCTATACCCTCAGCAGGGTCCCGGAGGGTGCATGGGAGTTCGCCCAACCGGTCTACATGTGTTTTGTGGACTTGGAGAAGGCTTTCGACCATGTCCCTCGGGGAACTCTGTTGGAGGTTCTCCGGGAGTATGGGGTACTGGGCCCTTTGATATGGGCTGTCAGGTTCCTGTATGACGAGTGTCACAGTCTGGTCCGCATTGCTGGCAGTACGTCGGGCTCGTTTTCAGTGAGAGTTGGACTCCGCCAGGGCTGCCCTTTGTCACCGATCCTGTTCATTACTTTCATGGGCAGAATTTCTAGACACAGCTAAGGTGTTGAAGGGATCCGTTTTGGTGGCCTGAGGATCACATCTCTGTTTTTTGCAGATGATGTGGTCCTGTTGGCTTCATCAGGTCATGATCTGCAGCTCTCGCTAAAGCAGTTCGCAGCCGAGTGTGAAGTGGCTGGGATGAGGATCAGTGCCTCCAAATCCGAGGCCATGGTCTTGAGCCAGAATAGGGTAGAGTGCAGTCTCCGGTTCCTGCCGGTGGGGGGTGTCCTGCCCCGAGTGGAGGAGTTTAAGTATCTTGGGATCTTGTTCATGAATGAGGGAAGAAGGTAGCAGGAGATTAACAGGCAGATTGCCGCAGCGTCTGACGTAAAGAGGGCGCTGTACTGATCGGTCGTGGTGAAGAGAGAGCTGAGTCAAAAAGCGAAGCTCTTGATTTACCGGTCAATCCTACCCTCATCTATGGTCATGAGCTTTGGGTCATGACTGAAAAAACGAGATCACGGATACAAGCGGCCGAAATGGGTTTTCTCCATAGGGTGTCTGGCCTCTCCCTTAGAGATAGGGTGAGAAGCTTGCTCATCCGGGAGGTACTCAGAGTAGAGCAGCTGCTCCTCCACATTGAGAGGAGCCAGTTGAGGTGGCTCGGGCATCTGGTCAGGATACCTCCTGGATGCCTGCCTGGTGAGGTGTTCCGGGCATGTCCCACCAGGAGGAGGCCCTAGGGAAGACCCAGGACACGATGGAGGGACTATGTTTCTTGGCTAGCCTGGGAATGCCTTCCCCCAGAAGAGCTGGAAGAAGTGACTGGGGAGAGGGAAGTTTGGGCCTCCCTTCTTTTGCTCCTCCCGCGACCCGACCCCGGATAAGTGGAAGAAAATGGACGGATGGATGGATGGATGGATGGATGGATGGATGGATGGATGGATGGATGGATGGATGGATGGATGGATGGATGGATG